>CABHPH010142687.1:0-36599 GCA_902168325.1 Peromyscus nudipes
AGTGGCAGTCAATGATATAGACACATAGGAAGAATTCATGGGTGGGCAAAAATGTCACTCAATTGGCAGGATATCAGAATAGGAATACACAAACAAAATTATTCCCAGAGCTATGCTGTCACAAGAAACAACTCTACCAAGACATGTGAATATTAGAGCCAGCACTAGAGAGCTTTGGCCTATTACTGGGCTCTATTCTTTTAGGGAGGTCTGGGCACCCATTCCAGTGGTGATTAAACAAATAACTTCTCTCCAGTATGTATCTTTGCAATGGTGTCCTCTAGCCCAGGGAGGAGTACACAAATGCAGAGAAGGTTGCTTCTCAGTATGAAGAATTTCAGGGTGAACACACTGAGAAATTTAAGTCAATTACTTGTGCATGTACTCCTCCTCTAACTCAAATGACACAGGTCTGAATTGGCTGGAGTTCATGTGTTCACATCCACCTGTATTCATTTATGAATTATTACTTTGTTACATATGTTTTCCTAATGGCATGTATGGGGTACCAGAGAGGTTCTCTAGTAAGGCTTTACTCAAGGTTAGAATGTCTGAGCTTGCTTTGCTCAGCATGGCTGCATAATGAGATGATTTGGTCAAGGGCTTGGTTACCAGGTGTTTTGAAGGGCCTACACTTGTTGGTGCTTTATAGCTGGACAGTCTTTTACCCCTCCCCTTGCTGATAAAAAGCCCATTATGAATAAAATCATGTGACTGGGTATTGACCCAGGGCCCTGGTGAAGCTGTGCTGTGTCTCTGTCTTTCTTGTCATCTCTGTCTATATTTCTATCTAATAATTCCTCATTCCCCACTCCTCCCCCAATAACCCTTCGATAGATTGGAGCTAATCTCCTACATATGGTGCCCAACATGGAGTTTGAGTATGGAGAATAAAAGGAAGGAACATCACAGGTTAAGTGGGCATGCTCGGATAATTAATTGGTGTGCAGTAATTTTCTCTTTAGGGAGTAAAAATATAAATATAAAGCACAGTAAAAGTAGATAGCTGGTTAAAGCTATTTTAAATATAGCTAGAGGAGTTAAAGTTAGGCTGCATCAAGTATCTCTCTCTCTTTACTAACTTAGGTCTAAATTTGTAATATAAGTAAGTTATAAAAGTTTTTGTGAAGTTTGAGAAATGTGGGCTTAAGTATAATAGAAAAACCTTAGGAGAGAATAGCTTTTCCTGAGTGTTGGACTTAACACAGAAAATAGCGTCTAGGACCAAACACTCAGTTCAAAAATAAGCAGTGGACTCAGAGGCCCCCACCACAAGAGGCAGCTGTGGGAGCAGCTGCTGACCCAGAGCAGGTAATAGGACCTCATGAAGCTGCAACTCATAGTGACTGGTTTTCCTCCCTTGAGCCCCTGTGGCATGAGGTGGTTGAGAGCCCTTGGGTCTCAGGACTGGGAGTGTAAAAGTCTGAATGGAGCTAGCAACTAAAGCCACATAGTTTCTGTTTGCTGGCTATAAGAAGGTCTCTTTGGAGAGGACTCTGCATTAGCCAGCTATTATGGTGCTAATTGTGGCACTAATAGCATTAGCCATGGAGCAAATTGCCTTAGGGGAGACCACTTCCTAAATCTAACAGCAGTAGCACAGACCCTGAGAGCAACAATTAATTAATAAATAGGATGTCCTAAAACTGGGAAGACTTGTAAGGCAAAGGACACAGTCAATAAGACAAAACAACAGCCTATACAATGGGAAAACATCTTCACCAACCCCACATCTGACAGAGGGCTGACCTTCAAAATATGTAAAGAACTCAAAAAGCTAAACATCAAAATACCAAACAATCCAATTACAAATGGGCTACAGAGCTAAACAGAGAATTCTCAACAGAAGAATCTCAAATGGCTGAAAGACATTTAAGGAATTGCTCAACATCCTTAGTCATCAGGGAAATGCAAATCAAAATGAGTCTGAGACAGTATTTTCCACCTGTCAGAATGGCTATGATCAAAACCACTGATAACTGCTTTTGTTGGAGAGGATGTGGAACAAGGGGAAGACTCCTCCACTGTTGGTGGGTGTGCCAACTTGTACAGTCACTTTGGAAATCAGTATGATGGTTTCTCAGAAAACTGGGAGTCAATCTACCTCAGGACCCAAAAATACCACTCTTGGGCATATACCCAAGGAATGCTCAATCATACCACAAGGACACATGCTCAACTATGTTCATAGCAGCATTGTTCGTAATAGCCAGAACCTGGAAACAACTTAAATACCCTTCAACTGAAGAATAGATAAAGAAAATGTAGCACATACACATAATGGAATAGTACTCAGCAGTAAAAAACAATGGCATCATGATATTTGCAAGCAAATAGATGGAACTAGAAAATGTCATCCTTAGTGAGGTAACTCAGACTCAGAAGGACCCAATGGAAGTACTTATTCATAAGTGGATACTAGATGTAAAGCATAGGATAACTAGACTACAACCCACAGCTCCAAAGAAGCTAGCTAAGAAGGAGAACCCCAAGAGTGATACATGGACCACTCTGGGAAGCAGAAATGGATAAGATGTCCATGAATAGACTGGGGATGAGAGGGACAATGGAGGGTAGGAGATGGAGGATGATATCATAAGGGAACGGGATGGTTGAAGGGACAGAATGGAAGAGCGATAAAAGAGATACCATCATAGAAGGAGACACTATCAGGATGGGAAGAAACTGGGTGCTAGGGAAGTTCCCAGAAATCCACAAGGATGACCCCACCTTAGACTACTAGCTATAGCAGAGAGAGTACCTGAACTAGCCTACTCCAGTAATTAGATTAGTGAATACCCTGTCATTGTAGTGTCTTCATCCAGTAATTGATGGAAGCAAAGATACAGAGATCCATAGCCAAGCATGAGGCTGAGCTCCAGGAGTCCAGTTGAAGAGGAAACAGAGGGATTCTATGAGCAAGGAGCATCAAGAGCATGATGGTGAAACCTATAGAGACAACCAAAACAAACCAGTGGGAACTCATAAACTGTAAACCAATAGCTGTGGAGCCTCCATTGGACTGGACTAGGTACACTGCATAGTTGAGACAGTTATGTAGATGTTTTAACATTTGTTGAAAGTGTCTTTTAGTTCTAGGTGTTTTATTGCAAATCATTATGGGCTTCCATGGAGAGCAACATGCCAATTGTAAGGATACAACAAATAGTAAAACTTTATTCTCTTTAATTTTTTGTTGTATTTTTCATGATGATGAATAATACATTGAACTATATTGTACTGCTTCTTGGTTTTACTATGATTGCTTGCAATTTTTTTCACCTTTGCATCATGTTCCCTATGGATCATACATTCATAGTCTGTATTATACTGAGATATGTGCCCTCCAATGCTATTTTCATGAGAATCTTTCTTAGAAAAGGCTCTTGGATATGCATCTACAGGGGACATTTTTGAAAACAGAAATTTGAGCATATAAGAAACATTTAAAAGCATGAACATCAGCAATCACTGAAATGAAATTTAAAACAATACTGAGAGGAGAGCTCAGCTCAGTCAGAATCACGATCATTAATCAAACTCTGTAAAGAAAGAGGAGAAAGATGAAGACTTATTCACTGTTTGTGAAAATATAACTGGTGCAGTGTGGAATTGCTCAGAAATTTTGAAATAGAATTTCTTCTTGACCCAAATATTCCACTTAAGGTCATACATCAATGAACTCTATATCTGGCCAGATAGATTTGTAATTGTAATTACTCATTTCTGCTCTATTCATAAAAGCTAGGAAGTATGATCTTTTTAGACGTCCAACCTTTGATTATTTGATGATAATGATATGACCAAAACACACAATGGAATTGAAATATGATTCAAAGAAACATGAAATTATAAAGTTTAAAGTTAACAGATGTAATTTTAGTGTAAAATAGTGATTGAGGTCCTCCAGCCTGAAAATATGAATGCTGTATAATATCCCTTATGTCTGATCCCCAAGTTTTTGTTTTCCACATGAACTGTAAGTAGAAACCATGAAAGTAGAAAGAGCTCTTTGAAGGGGGATGAGTGAAGGGGTGGAGGAGAGCACATTATAAGTAATATGAAGATACAAAGTGGAATAATAGGAGTGAAAAGTGTTAAACAGGGAGGCAGCAGAGGGATTGGGGAGATGAAAAACACGGAAATCTAATAACTTATTATAATGTATGTGTGCATCTACATATATGTATATTTGTATTCGTGCAAGCATATGTGTGTTAATAAAGAGTTTAAAATGAGAAAACTGCATGGTTAGAAAATGTTCATTAAAACACTATAATTATAAAACATCACAGTGCATGGCACTGAACCCTACTATTAGTTAGTTGTCCACAGAGGCCACAGAAACTCCCAAAACAAAATATACCCACTAGCTGTACTGACTGATAACCCATTGGAATTAGATCATAAAATGCTATTCTTGAAGACAACATACACCTTGTTTCCATAATACAGAAAACAATTATGTAACCTATATAAAACTCTCCCCAAATCCATCCAGTGTTCATTAACATGAAAAGTGCTATTTGGATTGCAAGTTAATATTTTCCTGGGTCACCTGAAGTACTACCCTTCTATAGGGAATTCTTCACTTTGAAACTGGATTACTCTTCCATCTCAAGACCTCAAAGGGAAATATTTGGTGATAGAAAGAGTTCATTTTTGATGTTATAGGCACTTGAAGGCCAAAGAACAGTGACACCTTGTGTATACATGAAAAACATCCTAGGAGAGCTCAGAATTAGGAGGGTATGATTCTGTGGGGGAAATGTAGGATGAAGTGATAGTCTGGAGTTGTGAGAGAGGAGAGGGAGCAGAGACATGTAGGAGATGCAAAGAATAGGGGGAAGGTGTTCCCTGGTGTGGACCAGAAATGGACAAAAGAGGAGTTAGGTCTGGGGACCTATAGGGATAGCGTGAAAAGAAAGGAGCTAGAGGGGAGGAACAGAAAAAGGGGGGTCAAGAGCAAAAGAGCATGGGACCTCTCAAGGAGTGCAGGAGAAAAGGGAAGCTGATTCCCGGTCTATACCTATTTCCTCATCCAGGCTCACAGCAGCTCCACATCCAATCAGAGATCCAATGAAAGTCAAAGAAGTTCATAGCTTCTTGATCCATGCTCTACTACATCTGATGAGCACCCTCAAGGTAGCTCTGAACCTAAGCCATAGTCCTGTGCCCGGTCACCTACTGCTAGGCAGCACAGAGAATTGCAGTATCTGTAAGACGGCCCCAGGAGTACTGGAATTTGCTGAGTGCAAGTATGATGGAAACAATAGACCTGAATGTAATGACTGGAGCTAATGAGTCGTGGAAAGAAAAAAAGGAGACATGGTCCAAACTAAAGGCCATTACAGAAATTATGCCAATGAAAAGCTCCGCAGAAAAGGGCAGGACTGAATGTTCCTGATAACCGGAAATACCACTCTTTTTTATATTTTTATATTATTTTTATTTATTTATTTGGTTTTTCTTAATTTTTTAATAAATATTTTTATTTTATAATTAATTTAATTTTACATATCAGTCACGGATTCCCCTGTCCTCACTCCTCCCACCCGCCAGCCTTCCCCCCCCCCCCAACCCACCCTCCATTCCCACCTCCTCCAAGGCAAGGTCTCCCATGGGGAGTCAGCCCAGCCTGGTAGATTCAGTTGAGGCAGGTCCAGTCCCCTCCTACCTGCACCAAGGCTGAGCAAAGTGTCTCAACATAGGCTCTAGGTTCCAAAAAACCAGCTCATGCAGGTCCCAGTCCCACTGCCTGGGGGCCTCCTAAATAGTTCAAACAAATCAACTGTCTTACTTATCCAGAGGGCCTGATCCAGTTTCATGGGGGCTTCTCAGCTATTGGTTCACAGTTCACGTGTTTCTGCTAGTTTGGCTATTTGTCCCTGTGCTTTTTGCAATCATGGTATTGATATCTCTTGCTCATATGATCCCTTCTTTCTGTTGTCAACTGGACTCCTGGAGCTCCGCCTGGGGTTTGGCCATGGATCTCTGCATCTGCTTCCACCAGTAACTGGATGAGAGTTCTATCATGACAGTTAGGGTGTTCGGTCATCCGATCACCAGAGTAGGTTAACTCAGGCACACTCTTGACCATTGCTAGTAGTCTATAGTGGAGGTATCTTTGTGGATTTCTGGGGACCTCTCTAGCACTCTGCTTCTTCCTATTCCCATGAGGTTTTCATGGGCTATAGAGCTAAATAGAGAATTCTCAACAGAAGAATCTCAAATGGCTGAAAGACATTTAAGGAATTGCTCAACATCCTTAATCATCAGGGAAATGCAAATAAAAATGAGTCTGAGATACCATCTTACACAATCAGAATGGCTGAGATCAAAAACACTGAATGAAGACAGCTTATGCTGGAGAGGATGTGGAGCAAGAGGAACACTCTTACACTGATGGTGGGAATGCAAACTTGTACAGCCACTTTGGAAAGCAATATGGCGCTTTCTTAGAAAATTAGGAATCAACCTCCCTCAAAACCCAACTATACCACCCTTGGGCATATACCCAAGGAATGCTCAATCATACCACAAGGACATATGCTCAACTATGTTCATAGCAGCATTATTTGTAATAGCCAGAACCTGGAAACAACCTAGATGCCCTTCAACTGAAAAATGGATAAAGAAAATATGGTACATATACACAATGGAGTACTACTTAGCAGAGAAAAAGAATGACATCATGAGGTTTGCAGGCAAATGGATGGAACTAGAAAAAAATCATCCTGAGTGAGGTAACCCAGACTCAGAAAGAGAACCATGGTATGTACTCACTCATAAGTGGATACTAGATGTAAAGCAAAGGATAACCAGACTGCAACTCACAACTCCAGGGAGGCTACCTAGTAAAGAGGACCCTAAGAAAGACACAGGGATTGCCCAGTGACAGAGAAATGGAGGAGATCTACATGAGCAAACTGGTGGTGAGGAGGGTAATGGAGGGCAAAGTTCGGGGGAAGGGAGTTTAGGGGAGCAGGAGGTCTCAGCTGGATCAAGAACAGAGTGGGAGAAGAAGGAAAGAGATACCACGATAAATGAAATACCACTCTTACATGGGGAATACAGAATTGTGACCTTGGATGAATCTGTACTTACAAGACCAGAAAGAGAAAGATTTTCAAGGACAGTAAGAGTTCATCTTGCCGGTTACAGTCATTTGAAGACCAGAGAACATTAATATCTTGAGTACACAGAATGATCAACATATATGAGAGCACAGATGCTTAGGATAGGATTGGTGGAACAAGCTGGTATTAAATGATAGCCTGGAGTTCTGAGAGTGATAATGAGAGGCAATACGGAGTAATGAAGAGTAGGGAAAAGGTGCTACTGGTGTGGACCAGAAAGGGACTGAAGAAGAGCCAGATCCAAGTTACAGGTGGGGTAGCATGAAGACAAAGGAACTATAGAGGGAGAGGAGCAAAAGGAAAAGGAGGGGCAAATGTCACAGAGCATGGGACACTGGCAAGGAGCCCATGCAGGATAAGAGAGCAGGATAAAAGAGCAGCTCATTTCCCGGCTGTACTCACTATCTCATCCAGACTCACTTCAGCTACAAATCAAGTCTTGGATCTACTTCCAAGTCTAGGAAAACCATGGCGTGTCTGCTGCATGCTCCACTACTCCTGCTGACAACTCTCATGGTGGCTGTGAACCTGAACCTGAACCCTGTGCTGAGTGACACACTGCTGGGTGGCACAGAGGAATCCAGTATGCAGGAAGAGGGGGCCCCAGAAGCACTGGACTACGCTGTCAGCAAGTACAATGAAAAAAACAATGACTTGCATCTGAGCCGTGTTGTAAAAGTAGAAAGAGTCCAAAAACAGGTATGTGACCCTTGAAGTGAAGGAGCCTGAATTTGTCACTTAGAGGGACATACATGTTGCCCTAATCCAGCATTGACTCCTCCCTGCTGCACCACTTCTGAATGTAGTACACTGTGATTTGCCACCAGTGATCTAAGATGGACATAACGGCGGTATCCATACACTGCTGTCTCATTTTAAGCCTTGTCCTAAGATTTGCTGCTATCTGGAAGCTCTTGTAGATGGGATTTTCCCAAGTTAAATACCCTCTATTAGGTTGTTGTAAACCTTAGGGATATTATGCAGGTAAGGATATGTGTGTTCCTTATTTAACTTCCCAGCTGCATCCTGAATGATGGTACAAATCAGGGTCCTTCAATAAGATGAATGTCCTATCATCAGTCTTCTGAAACCTGGAGGCAGTGTCCACATATAATTAGGAGATCATAAAAAAAGAACAAATCATTACCACAGCTCACTTCTCTGCATGGATTTTTGTGTATTTCATTTAATTTTTAGTCTGTCTATAGGAAAATGTTAAGAGTAGCCAAATCTGTAGCCCAGAGCCTGCCTGTCAGTCTTCACTATGACATTTTACTGGGTTGGCTCCAGCTTCCTTTTTCTCTTAAGACATATATAGGTGAGTGATTTTGTAAATGTGTTGAAAGCAAACTGTTTAGTGTAAGTACTTCTCAGATTTGTTTTATTTTGACCTTTTTCCAAATTTAAAATTTTATTGATTCTTATGTATTTTATATTATGCATATTGATCACACTCATCTCCCAGTCTCTTTCCATCTGTCTCTAGCCTTGTAACCGCCCCTCCCCAGGTTAAAAGAAATGTATGCTCTGATGGGTTATCTATATTTTCAACATATTTTAACTGAGAAATGAATAATTGAGTGTCAAGAAAACCATCCTTTAAGTTTGTGTGATGGACCTGCCAGAGTTGATTGGATCATGAGGACCATGAGAGCGCTCTTGCCTAATCAATACATTAGTCTTAAACACGATTTCTTTTTTTAACATAAAAACAGGTTATAATTTAAAAGTCCAGGGTTATTTTAAACAGTAAAATATTTTTTCTGTATAAATTATACCATTTCCCAATAAGCCCTTTTAAGCCAAATGATTGCTGAATTATACATTTAATGTGGTGGTATTGTGTTCCCCAAAACATTGTGCACCCTAATAAACTTATCTGGGGTCAGAGAATGAAACAGCCACTAGATACAGAGGCTAGAAAATGGTGGCACTCACGTCTTTAATCCTAGCATTCCAGAGGCAGAAATTCCTCTGGATCTCTGAGTTCAAGGCCACATTGGAAACAGCCAGGCATGGGGACTCACGCCTTTAGTCCCAGAAAGTGAGCCTTTAATCCCAGGGAGTGATGGCAGAAAGCAGAAAGGTATATAAGGCGTGAGGACCAGAAACTAGAAGCATTTGTCTGGTTAAGCTTTTAGGCTTTGAGCAGCACAATTCAGCTGAGATTCATTCTGGATGAGGACTGAGAAGCTTCCAGTCTGAGGAAACAGGATCAGCTGAGGAACTGGTGAGATGAGGTAGCTGTGGCTTGTTCTGCTTCTCTGATCTTCCAGCATTCACCCCAATAACTGGCTTCAGGTTTGATTTTATTAATAAGACCATATAAGATTCCTGCTACAATTTAATATTGATTAGATTCTGGGGTTCAGAACAAACCTATATCTCTCACCAAGCCCATTGATTATACAGTGTAAAAGTGCTGGATGTAAAGGTCAGTCTAGTGTTGAAAGTGAGTCATTGTTTTCTCTGTATAGGTTGTGGCTGGAACAAACTTCCTATTTGATGTGATCCTAGGCCAAACCACATGTATGAAACCCCAGGCTGACTTGACCAACTGTCCCTTAAATGATCAGGATGATCAGCAAAAGGTATGGACATGGCATGTATCCTGGACCTATTGTGCACTCAAGAGTGTTTGCCATCGCGTTAGTTTGTGAAAGTACATATCAGATCATGTCTACAAATGTGCACATGGGTGAATACATTAAAAAAGTGTATGTATGTGTGTGTGTGTGTGTGTGTGTGTGTGTGTGCATATGTGTACAGTTGTATACTGAGTTATGGTAGAGCATTTTCCTCATACTAATACAAATTTGGAAAAGTGAATATGTGACATTGCTGTGTTTTGAGAAGTGAATATGTTTGTATGTATGAAGAGAATGTGGTTATTTGTGAAAATATGTATAGATTATTTGGAGTATTTATAACCCAGTTGTTTAAGGTATGTGTGTACACATTAAAATTTCAAGTTGTTCTTTGGATTGTAGTATGAATTAAGTACTCTGAGAATATTCCTGGATGATTTGGGTGTGTCGACTGCTGGATAGGAGCAGACAGCCTCAGTGGTCCTTGATGGGCAAAGCTCTATGCAATCCCAAGCTGTCTAGATCATGCTGAAATGAAGCCATCCAGTGCTTCCCTATTTACCCAATGCCAGGATTTTCCATGACAGAAGTCTTCTTGAGATAGAGTGACTCTGTATATCACTGCAGTTCCTCATTATGCTGCTTTTCTCCCACATAGTGTTGAAGACTTTCTGGGTTGCAAGCCCTAGATTCATAATTGACTCTGGTGCTGGAGCAGAGGGGGTGCAGCATATGGAATCTGTTCCCATTTCTTGACCTCTAAGGTCCTTGCATGAGTCATGATCTGCTCTTTAAAATTGTTTTGTCAAAGAGATGTGAAACCCTGTGAATCTAAGATGTACACATATGTCTTTTTTAAATAAATATTTTTATTTTATACTTAATCTAATTTTACATATCAGCCATGGATTCCCCTGTCCTCCTACCCCCCAGCCTACCTTCCCAATCCATCCCCCATTCCCACCTCCTCCAAGACAAGGTCTCCCATGGGGAGTCAGCCCAGTCTGGTAGATTCAGTTGAGGCAGATCCAGTCCCCTCCTCCCTGCACCAAGGCTGAGCAAAGTGTCTCACCATAGGCCCTAGGTTCCAAAAAGTCAGCTCATGCACCAAGGACAGGTCCCAGTCCCACTGCCTGGGGGCCTCCTAAACAGTTCAAACTAATCAACTGTCTTACTTATTCAGAAGGCCTGATCCAGTTTCATAGGTGCTCCTCAGCTATTGGTTCACAGTTCATGTGTTTCCACTAGTTTGGCTATTTGTCCCTGTGCTTTTTGCAATCATGGTCTCATTATCTCTTGCTCATATAATCCCTCCTCTCTCTTGCCGATTGGACTCCTGGAGCTCCACCTGGGGTTTGGCCATGGATCTCTGCATCTGCTTCCACCAGTCACTGGATGAGAGTTCTATCATGACAGTTAGGGTGTTCAGCCATCCGATCACCAGAGTAGGTCAGCTCAGGCACTCTCTTAACCATTGCCAGTAGTCTATAGTGGAGGTATCTTTGTGGATTTCTGGGGACCTCTCTAGCACTCTGCTTCTTCCTATTCCCATGGAGTCTTTATCATGGTGTCCTGAGTGAAGTAACCCAGACTCAGAAAGACAAACATGGTATGTACTCACTCATAAGTGGATACTAGATGTAAAGCAAAGGATAATCAGACTGCAACTCACAACTCAAGGGAGGCTACCTAGTAAAGAGGACCCTAAGAAAGACACAAGGATCTCCCAGCAACAGATAAATAGATGAGATCTTGTAGCTGGAGTTTCCCCCCGTGCCCCACCAAACCCCAGCAGCCCCTTAACCCACTTATAGAATAAACATACAGACGCTTATATTATTTAAACTGCTTGGCCATTAGCTCAGGCCTATCATTGTCTAGCTCTTACTCTTATATTCAGCCCATTTCTATTAATCTATACTTTGCCACATGACTCGAGGCTTACTGGTACCTTTCACCTTCCTTGTGCTGGCGGCGGCTCCAGGCAGTCTCCTCCTTCCCTTCCCTTCCCTTCCCTTCCCTTAATTCTCCTCTCTGTTAGTCCCGCCTATACTTCCTGTCCGGCTACTTGCCAATCAGTGTTTTATTTATTAACATATTTGTCATACAGAGCATCCCACAGCAAGATCTACATGAGCAAATGAGAGGTCGGGTGGGTAATAGAGGACAAGGGTTGGGGGAAAGTGAGCTTAGACGAGCAGGAGGTCCCAGTTGGATCAGGAACAGAGTGGGAGAACAAGGAAAGAGATACCATGATAAATGTACACATATGTCTTATGTTAGATGAACACTGATGGTTCTGGCTGAGTGTCATTGGACTTGGCAAAGGTTTTGGATGGTGTCTTACTTGTTTCATTCCCACTCCCTGATACTTCTGGCTGCAAATATTCTTCTTAGTGGTAACCAGAACTAATTAACCTTCTCTATTCATTTTTGCAGAGAGAATTCTGTTCTTTTGAGGTCTATGTTATGACCTGGGAGAAACAGATGTCCCTGACAACTTCCAGGTGCCACAAAATATAAGTTTCTGCCACGCAATAATATGCAGATTGCACACTTCTTTGGCAGTGGTTCATCACTCTCATGGAAGATTTTGCCTTCAGGATTATATTTTAGATCACCTGCATTAAGTTTCATAGTATATTAGACTGCTTGGGGTAGGTCCTATACCCCAGGTATTGTTCTGTATTCTTTTCTCTTTCCTTGCAAATGGTTTGCTGCATAGCTCACTTATACTTGCTCATTCCTTTCTCAATAAAAAAAAGTCTTACTAACTACTTTTGAGTGGCTCCTATCTCAGGATATGTATAGTGGTAGGGTGGGAAAGTAGTTTATGTTGGTTCACATGCACACATACACCTTTGCAGATCAGGGCAAGACCTGCTGTCATTGTAATATCATGAACTCGGAGATAACAATGTACAAATAGTGTCTGGAAGTCAATAATGCTGACACAGCAGCTATTATCAGAGGGACTGGAGAAAGTGGAGCAATATTGCTGCCTGTGAACTTAAGCTCCTCTCATAAAACAGATTTAGATAGTAAGGTATGTGTCATGGCTACCAATAATAGTGATCACCCACCCTCAGGAGTGTAGTCACCTAATGAAGGTGGCCTCCTTTCTTCAGATTCCAAAGAAATCCATATGTGATGAGGGATAAATTCTATTTCTATAATGAAATGTTTCAGGACCTTGAAGAATCAGAGACTAAAAGTGTGTGTTTGTTTGTTTGCATGTGTATGTATATGTGTTACTTAGCAAAACACTAACCTGTAGCACACATTCTAGTTGCTCTTAATAATGAAAACTCAGAGTCAGATATTTGGATAAATCTGAAATATCAGAGAGATAAAAGAGCAAGCCACATCCACCCTCCTACCTAGCCAACTCCTCAGCCTGAAAAGGACAAGATCCTGTCTCTATGAATCCTCAGACTTCTCTGTGACTCTGTAAATTGAATGGTCAGTGACTGTTATTTACAATACCTTCTAATATTTTTCCCAGAAACATGTGTTAGTTTATGAATTGTTTCTGTGATGGGAGGAATGTTAATCTTGGAATTACATTACTGTAAAAAAATCACAGCCCCATAAGTTCACTGCATTGTTAGCCACATATGGCTTTAATTTTCCCCTCTGTCCTTCTGACCCTATTCATTCGTCCCATCTCATGCTCTGTTTTACTTGAGATAATGTTCCAATCCCTAAGAGCTGGACATTTACCTTCTTAAGAGGCAATTTGCATGCCAATATTCTGGTGCAATTATTGTCACATCTGCACCTATGTCTACAAGACCTTCAATAACAATGTCTTTTATTCATATTTTTAATTTTGGTCGTAGTTTGTCTATAGAATTTTGCCAAAATATTCCCTTTATGGTTTCTCCTGAATTTTTTATTCTTTCTTCTATAGCTGTTCTATCATCCAGAGCAACATGGTTTCTGACAATAGGCATTAGGTTCCTTATTTGCTCTGGGAAGGAGTTTCCTCCACAATCACAGGAAATGATTGAATCAAATTTGACATAGAGGCTGGTAAGAGGCCCTCAAGGCATTTATTGATAGCAAAGGGCTACCTTCTCTGTCTCTTGTTGATCTTCATGCATTAGTCCAGTGCCTGCTTTTGCCACACCTTCTATATAATCCAAAAAGGAGTGTTCTGTTGGGATTATTGTTAGCAAAAACATTGTTTTTAGTTATGCCTTGTTTACTGTTCCTTTTTAGGTGACCTTGTTTAACACAATTGAAACATTTGACATTTGATTTTTGTTCAAATGTCTAGAAATCACTTCTCCAATCCAAGCTTCATCATGGTTATTAGATTCAATATTGACTGTTTCTTGGATCCATTCCTTCAAGGAATGGATCTTGCCTTTAATGGCCTAATTACCCTTTTGCATTGTGCATTAGCATTTCCAAAGGCCAGAGTTTCAATTATTATTCTAGCTTCTGAATTTGTTATCATTCTATTTACTGTTGAAGTCAATTTTTGTAAGAAATCAATGAAAGTTCCTTTGGGGTCCTGTGGACTTTAGTAAATGACTCAATTTCCTTTCCTATTTCTTCAATTCTGTCTCAAGCATTAAAGGCTGCTCTATAGCATAAAGTCAGGGTATTATCATCATGTAGAGACTGCTATAGTGATATTTCATTTGTACTGAAATGTGATTTGTATGTTAATAAATAAAGTTGCCCGGGGGTCAGAGCTATTAGAGTCATAGCCAAAGCTGGGTGGTGGTGGTGCATGCCTTTAATGCCAGCACTTGGTAGGCAAAGCTAGGTAGATCTCTGTGTGTTCAAGGATACAGCCAGCATTGGAGACACACACTTTTAATCTCAATACCAACCATAGAAGACCTGGAGGTCTGTACAGACAGGCAGTGACGAGGCAGTCATGTGGTTGGGTTTACAACCAATGAGAAGGCAGAACAGAAAGTCTATATAAAGACAAAAACACAGGAAGTAGGTCTCTTGGCTGAAGAGGCTAGCTGCAGCAGACGGGTAAGGCTCTTAGCTCTGACCTCTTGGGCTTTCATCTTTACATTGGCTCTGTGTTTCTTATTTAATAAGACAGTTACTTCTACAGACTGCCTTTGTACATTGGCATAATCTCCCTCTAAAAAAGATGGTCTTGGGAGATTTCTATACCTCTAGCCATACTTTATTGTTCCATGGTCTCAGCCTCATGCTTCTACCATGTCTTCCACTATAACTGAGGACCAGCCTCCAAAATGGCTGTAACCAAGCCTCTCCAGTCTTCAGGGATACTTCTATTACAAATTGACTATAGTTTAGCATCTGCTCAAAAAAAGGTAAATGCATGCCATATGAGTTTATCGCTTTCTTGAAACTCTTCAAATCTAACATTTGCACAGGAGTCCATTCAGCTCTTACACAATCTAGAGGGATATCTATCATTTTGCAGTTCCTATAAATTACTGGATAAATTAATATTGGCTGTTTGAAAACCTCAGACTGTTCCTCTGAAACCTTATAATGAAATACTGAAATTGGTTCTCTTTAAATTCCTTGACTGGGTCTCAATATCTCTATGATCTATTTAATAAGTGTTTCTAAAACTTTTATTTTGGCAATCATATTAACCAACTTTTGTAATGATAAAAAAAGATCCAACAGGTATTATTTATAATTGACATTACATAAATCCCATCTAAATTAATTATCCTTTCATTTAATTGCTCCTTTTCAAACCACCCAGCATATTATCATACAGAGACCTAATTCTCTCCATTGTAATAATATTTCCCATATTTTTTATTTTTATTTTTTTGAACCTATTAAATATGTTTAACACTTTTATTCACTCTTTAACTCACTTTAAATAAAGTTCATTACCTAATACCTGAAAACACAAGAACACAGGTGTAAAATTATCTCTACTCTAAAAAAAAATTAATGACAACAGAGAACATACTTTGTATCATAATAAAAATAGACTAATGGCTAACATGTTGAGATAGGAAAAATGGGGGTAACTGACTGAATTTTCCCAGACCTATTTTCTGGATCTAAATCACTCTGGGCTATTTATGTAATAAATTTTCAATGAAGTTAGTGATGGTTACAGATGGATGACTAATGGAAGAATTTAGCCTCTGGCTCTTTTAAGACTCATACTTATAAAGCAAGCTTCAAACAACTCAAATGTGCCTCATTAACTAATTAGAATAAAGAGAATTTATAGTGTTTTGGCCCCCTTTGTTTGAACTGGTATAATTTCAGAGAGAACATCAATTAATCCTTCAAAGTAGATAAAAATGTAGAAATAGGGAAAAATCCCATCGAGATATGTCAAAAAAGATCTGTTCTTTTTTTTTTTTTAAAAAAAAAAACCTTTCATTTATAGATATAGCTTTAAGATATTTGTTTTACACCTCATTGTTTGTAATCTATAGGTAAACTTAATAATATGCTTTCATGGTCAACATACCTGTTGATGTCCTTACAA
Organism: Peromyscus nudipes; assembly: GCA_902168325.1. Classification (NCBI taxonomy): domain Eukaryota; kingdom Metazoa; phylum Chordata; class Mammalia; order Rodentia; family Cricetidae; genus Peromyscus; species Peromyscus nudipes. The sequence goes on from CABHPH010142687.1 coordinate 16,197, forward strand.
AGAATCATCAACCAAGGATGTCCAAAGGAGACACAGTTTACATCACTAGTTTCATATCACTAATTATTGTTCTACTCATAATTTAAGTGATTGAGTATAGTACTCATTTTATTACATGTTCTAAAGATAACCTAAAGATTATCCATGACAGAAAAAAGTCAAGCTGAGGAGTTACTTAATAATCCTCTATAGAAAAAATATGTATTTTGCATTTAATTTGTGTCTCAATTATATCAGCCTTAGTACATACCAAGCATCCATATTTGGTGATGATCAGTAGAATCTGACTATCTAAAGAAGAAGCTATTTTGTTAAGAACAGCTATTTTCACTTTCTTTTTATGGTCTTTTTTATTTTTTAATTTTATAATTAATTTAATTTTACATATCAGTCACGGATTCCCCTGTCCTCCCTCCTCCCCCCCACCCCCACCCTCCCCGAATCTACTCCCCATTCCCACCTCCTCCAAGGCAAGGGCTCCCTTGGGAATTCAGCTCAGCCTGATAGATTCAGTTGAGGCAGGTCTAGTCCCCTGCTCCCTTCTCCTAGGCTGAGCAAATTGTCCCAGCATAGGCCCTAGGTTCCAAAAAGCCAGCTCATACAACAAGGACAGGTCCCGGTCCCACTGCCTGGGGGCCTCCTAAATAGTTCAAGCTAATCAACTGTCTCACTTATCCACAGGGCCTGATCCAGTTCCATGGGGGCTCCTCAACTATTGGTTCATAGTTCATGTGCTTCCACTAGTTTGGCTATTTGTCCCTGTGCTTTTTCCAGTCATGGTCTCAATATCTCTTGGCCTACTCTGGTGATCGGATGACTGAACACCTTAACTGTTGTGACAGAACTCTCATCCAGTGACTGATGGAAGCAGATGCAGAGATCCACGGCCAAGCCCCAGGTGGAGCTCCAGGAGTACAATTGGCAAGAGAGAGGAGGGATTATTTTTATTTTTTATTAATAAATTTTCTATTCATTTTACATAGCAACCACAGATCCCCTCCCTGACGTCCTCCTACTCCTCAGCCTTCCCCCTCATCCCACCTCCCATTCCCACCTCCTCCAAGGCAAGGCCTCCCATGGGGAAGTCAGCAGAACCTGATAGGCAGTTTCAAGCCCCTCCACCTGCACTAAGGCTTTGTAAGTTGTCCCACCATAGGCAGTAGGCTCCAAAAAGCATATTCATGTCCTAGGCATGGATCCTGATCCCACTGTTGGGGAGCTCCTTAAGCAGATCAAACTTACCAAAATTACATACACTATTCAGTAGACTTTCTATACAAAAATGAGAAGGAAAAATGAAATGGAAATAAAGAAACATGGCACAAATGCCTGAATAGGAAATAACCCTTAAAAATGAATCTAATCATGGAAGAAAAACTTCAAAAATGAAAATATCAAAACACTTTAGAGTGAATTCAAGGAATGTACTACGGATGGAAGGAATTCCTGTGGTAATGGAATGGTGGAATTAATATTATGAAAATGAGTGTACTAATTGCCTTTTTCAACTTAACAACCTAGAGTCATCTGAAGGAAGCCTTAGAAGAAGAAAAAATGAGTAGAAACCATGGTCTGTGGGCACATTGATGAGGACTGTCAATTTTCACTTGATGTAGGAGTGTTCAGCATACTGCAAGCAGCACCATTTCTAGGGCAAATGGTCCTGGGCTGTACTTTAAATGCTATATATGAAAATTAGGAAATAAGCCACAAAGAAGCAGTCAGGATGGTTCCTTGACTTGTTGTAAAGACTGATGCTAATGAGTCGTGGAACAAAAACAGCTTGACATTTGCACTATTAAAGGTTATTTAGGTAAGTTTCACAATGTGGTTCTTCTGGAAAGGGCAAGATTGAATGTTTTTGGATCCCTTGAAATACCATCCTTTCATAGGGGATGCAGGGCATTGATCCATTATGCATTTGACCTCTCCTGGTCTCTAAAAGAAAGAGTTTTGGGGACAATAAGATTTCATCTTGGAAGTTATAAGACTTTGAATGCCTAAGACTACTAACCTGGGAGATTTCAGAAGTAGAATGATAGGATCTGTGGAGCAAGCAGCAGTGAAGGAATAGCCTGAATATATAAAAGTGAAAAGTAGAGGAGACACAGAAGAGAGGAAGAACTAGGACCAAGTTTTCTCTGATATGGAAGAGTAAGGGACAGAGAATGACTCATTTTGGAGGGCCAGGAAGAGCAGTGTGAAGAAAAAAGAAACATACACGGATATAACAGGAAAAGGAGAGGCAAGGAAGCAGTGAGTAGGAGGTTGTCAAATACCCTAGACAATCTAAGACAAAGATAAAAGGGCACAAGAATTCTAGGCTGTTCTCATTGCCTAGTTGAGGCTCATCTCAGCTACAGATCCAGTCTTGGACTCAAGTCGAAGTTCAAGAAAACCTTGGTTTCCCTGCTCCATGGCCCACGACTCCTGTTGAAATCCCTCACCCTGGCTCTGAACCTGGGCCTTAGACTGGTGTTCAATGACACTTCTACAAAACACCGAGTGTTTGGTGGTATAGTGAAAGCCAATATTCAAGAGGAGGGCAGTAAGGAAGTGCTGTACTTTGTTGTTAGTGAGTACAGTGAAATAATGAATGACATGTCTCAAAGTGTTATTTTGTACATACGGTGGATCCAAAGAAAGCAGGTATATGATTCTGTATGGAAGGAGTTTATTTTGTCACTGGGACGGCCATACATATGACCTTATTCTTGCCTTCACATGTTCTTGCTGCTATGCCCCAGTATATAACTCCATATGCTTTACAACAAGTACCTCCAGTACTTCTGTGGGCACAGTGCCCTCCTAACACTGCCTCTAGATGAGCCTTGTATTTAGGGATATTCTCTTAGCTGGCAGTCCTTCAAGATGGGATCTTACCCCTATCATAGCACAATATTTGCAGTTTTTATCCTGGGGTTGTTAAAAGTGACCACATTATAGATAGGTTCATTCCTGTTCCTCAACAAACTTCCTTGCCAATTCCTGACAGTGAATACACACTGCACTCTTCCAACATGGGCTCTTTATCATTAGCCTCCTGGGGCATGCAATAGGTGTGACAATAGAGACAACTGAATAGCTCAATTCTACTCCAAAGAGCTTTAACCACATGATTTGTGAAGAGGACTTCATTTAGTTCTTATGCTGAATGTTGGTTTACTACAGAAGCAGCTGAAGCAGGAGCACAGAGCCTCCCTCTCAGTCTTCACTCCTTATTATAAGTGAAATCTCTGACCATTTTTTTGTCCAACATTCTCCTCCTCCTGAAGTACTACATATTTAATTTTAAAAAAAGTTTTGATAGTAAACACATTACTGTACATTTCCAACCCCCTAACAAAAATTTTGAAAACTCATTTTTACATACCCAAGATTACTTTTTAAGTTCAGATATCAATTGTCAAAACAGGTCATGTCATGCATAGATTCATTCAGGTTGCTAACATTCACAAATCACCAAACTCAGAAATGACTTTCATCCCATGACCTCCTTTTCTCTGGTCAGAGTTTGTCCTCCTTTGTAGGCCTTTGTGTTGAATAAGAATCCAGCCAGCTGTGACCATAGGCCTGGGTTTCAATCTGACATGTACCTAGAGTTTTAATTGTTTTCTTAGAGTCCTGTAATGTTCCATGTACCTTGTATGTAAATATTTTTGTCAAAGTTCGGCAGTAAAATCCCATAGGGATACATTTCTCATAACAGGTCCCAGAATAGCAGAACAAATTAGTTTGGTGTTTAGCTGATTGCCATATGTTTATTCTGTGATAGATTCTGATATCCAGCTAGGCATCACATACATCATCATCCTTTTGCTTTATTTATTTATTTTTTGGCATTAGAGGCTGAGAAGCCTTAATTCTGTGTGCATGGTGATTGCGAAGTGCCTGTGGAAGCAGCTTTAAGAAGATAGTGGCTCATTCTACCAAAAAGTGAGCCTTGGCAATTATCTAGGTACTCCTTAATGACACTGAGGAATCTGAACTCCAAAACGTGGGGGTCACTCTCCACAGTTAAAGGTATTGCAGCAAGGAAAAAAAGTGGCCAAAAGACACCACCAAGGGCTATTATTCCCAGTGTCACTCTTGGAAGAAAGTTAGATTTAGACTACTGGACTTTTATCCTACTTCAGAGACTCATGTTCTATTCATTGCTGGCAAAGTCATCACACATGTCACATGTCATAGAGTTCTGGATACTAAGAGTGACTCAAATTTTAAAAAAAAAGTGTCCCATTGTGTGCTGCATGCAGAGCTCTTTCCTACCTTTTTAAAAATATTTTTCGTTTCATTTTTCTTTATTAAGAAATTTTCTACTCACTCTACATACCACCCACAGTTCCTCCCTCCTCCCTACTCCAACCCTCCAGCCCTCCCTCCCAAGTCACCCCACATCCCTACATTCCCCAAATCAAGGTCTCCAATGGGGAGTCAGCTGAATCTGTCACACTGAGCCTAGGTAGGTCCAAGCCCCTCCCCACTACACCAAGGCTGTTCAAGGCGTCACACCACAGGCACCAGGCTCCCAAAAGGCTGCCCATGCACCAGGGACAGATAACGATCCCCTTGCCTGGGTGCCCCCAAAACAGTTCAAGTCAAACAGCTGTCTTCCATATCCAGAGGACCTACTCCAGTAACATGGGGGCTCTACGGCCACTAGTCTACAGTTCATGGGCTTCCACTAGTGTGGCCAGTCATCTGTGCATGTCTTTCCATCATGATCTCAATGTCCCCCACCTGCAGAATCCCTCCTCTCTCTCTCATCAATTCCCAGAGATCAACCTGGCTCCTGGCAGTGGATCTCTGCATCTGCCTCCACCAGTGACTGGACAAAGGCTCTATGATGATGGTTAGGTGTAGATGAATGGTCTTGTTAAATAAGAAACACAGAGCCAATGCAGAGATGAAAGCCCAAGAGGTCAGAGCTAAAAACCTTACCCTTCACTGCTGCTGTTGTCCTCTTCAGCAAGAGACCTACTTCCTGTCTGTTTGTCTTTTTTATAGACTTTCTATTCTGCCTTCTCACTGGTTGTAAACCCAACCACATAACCTCCTCATCACTGCCTGTCTGTACAGACCTCCAGGTCTTCTATGGTTGGTACTGAGATTAAAGGCGTGTGTCTCCAACTCCACGCTGGCTGTATCCTTGAACACACAGAGCTCCGCCCAGCTCTGCCTCCCAAGAGCTGGGATTAAAGGCATGCACCACCACTGCCCAGTTTCTGCTATGGCTTACTATTAGCTCTGACCCCCAGGCAACTTTATTTATTAACATACAAATAAAATCACATTTCAGTACAATTAATGTATCACCATAGTTAGGGTATTCACTAGACTGGTCACCAGAGTAGACCAGTCCAGGCACCCTCTAGACCACTGCCAGCACTCCAAGGTAGGGTCATCCTTGTGGATTCCTGAGAGCCTCCCCAGCACCCTGCCTATTCCTATTCCCATAATGTCCTCATCTATCATGGTATCTTCCTCCCTGCCCTCCCACTCTGTCCCTGTTCCAGGTTGACCCTCACATTTCCCTATGTTTTCATGCCCCACTCCTCACCCTCCGCCACCCCCCACACTCCCAGTCTGCTCATGTAGATCCCATCCACTTCTCCTTCGATGGGCACATCAATGTGTCCCTCCTAGAGTCTTTCTCTGCTAGGTAGCCTCTCTGGAGTTGTGGGTTGCAGTCTGGCCATCCCTTCCCTCACATCTAGTATCCACTTATGAGTGAGTACATACCATGTTTGTCATTCTGAGTCTGGGTTACCTCACTCAGGATGATATTTTCTAGTTACATCCATTTGTCTGCAAATTTCATGATGTCATTGTTTCTTACTGCTGAGTAGTACTCCATTGTGTCTATGTGCCACATTTTCTTTATCCATTCTTCAGTTGAGGGGCATCTAGGCTGTTTCCAGATTCTGGCTATTATGAATAATGCTGCTATGAATATAGTTGAGTGTCAAAGGCAACCAGGCTCATTAGTTCACAGAAGACTAATACCACCCTTAGAGATGTCCAGCTGTGCAGAGATAACCACACCTGGACCTGTTTCTCAAGCTGTAGACCACAGAGGAGCTTGTGTCATAAAGGATTACCAATTATCTTCCTGGTTACAATGAGGAGAAAAGCACTGTAGCAAGTCATTGTGGATGGATGGACTATAACAGGGTGGTGGCTCAGCAATAATAGGCTCTGTACATATTTTATAAGCAGACACCATTGATTTTCCTAGAGGATGGCTATAATGGGGGAAAAGTAGAAGGCAGACAAGCATGACTGAACACCTAGAAGGTGAGAGTCCTCATCAAGAGGAAGGAGAAACCCAGCAAAAGAGACACTTAGAAGAGACATTTGGGGCTTCACAGGAGTCATTAGGATCATTTTACCTACAAACGCTCTAGCAGACATTGCCATTGAATTGTTTAGCATACAATTAGGAGAGGTAGAATCCAAAGGCTGTGGTGAAATATTGTGTACTCTAATACAATTTGCCTGAAGATCAGAGGACAGAACAAGCCACTAGATTAAATATAGAGGTCAGGCAGTGGGGCAGACACCTTTAATCCTAGCACTTGGGAAGCAGAGATTCATCTGGGTCTCTGTGAGTTCAAAGCCACCCTGGACTACAAGAGATTGACTCAGTCTAGGAGAGAAACAGAGTGAGACAGTGGTGGCACACACCTTTAATCCTAGTACTGGGAAGCGCACATGCTTTTAATTCTGGGAAGTAATGGTTGAGCGGAAAAAAGGTATATAAGACATGAAGAGATAGGAACTAAAGGCTTTTAGGCAGAAGCATCCCTTTCAGCTAAAGTCTTTTCAGGTTGAGCAGTTGGTGAGAGGTGGTGGCTGTGGATTGTTCCTTTGTCCCTCCGATCTTTCAGCATACACCCCAATATCTGGTCTGGGTTTTTTATTAAAAGACCTTTTAGAATTCGAACAACAGAAGGTAAAAAGTAGAAATCACCAGTCTACAGGATGTTTGAAGCCTGAAGAATGGGTGAGGCCACAGAAGCAGTGAGAATAAATTTAAAAAAAGAGAGGTTCTAGGTGTGAGCCTGCACTGGTCAAGGTTCAGAAATTCTGAAATTGAAACAAGCAAGAGTGTGAACTAGTAGAGGAATGTGTGCTCATGGCTAAGTAAAAAAATGGAGAATTTTTTGTAGTTATTTATTTTATTTTTGAAATTTTAAATTCAATGTATTATTCCCCACTCCCCCTTTCTCCCTTGAAACCCTTCTATATTCCCCTTCTAGCTTTCTTTCCAATTTATGGCATTTCCTCCCCATTAATTGTTGTTATATCCATATGTGTATGTTTGTATGTGTATGTGTGTTATTAAAAACATGAATACACCTGCTCAATCTGTATAATGTTTCTTGTATGTATATGTTTTGGAAGCATGTCTTTATTGATAGAAAATGATAGCCTCTATTTAAGGCATAGTCTGTGAAGAGCTCCCTCATGTGGAGGATTTCAGAACTATAGTACAAGTGACAAGTCTGCTGCAAGGTAGCCCATGATCTTTAATTTTACTTTTTTTGACAATTCATGCATGAAAAGTACATCACTCTTTACACTTTCTCTTCCCCTCCAACTACTCCTGCACCCCATTGGTTACCATTTTAATTATAGTTATTACATGTATATTCATATGTGTGTATATTTTTATGTATATATGCGTCACATGCTTTTATATATAATTATATATGTATAGTTTACTGAGTCTGTTTAGGTTTTGTTTGCTTTTATGTACATATGCTTGGGGATGATCACTTGGGAATGGACAATGTATGTGGAACTTGTTCTTTGAGGAAACTAATTCTCCCTTTCTCAACAAGCATTGACCACCTGAAGTTATTCTCAGCGTGGGATCATGTGGGGTTTCCCCTGTCCACATTGGCATGTCAACTGGTGTTACCATTATGCTGGACTTGGTCAGGTAACCATATTTTTAAACATTCATGGATGCAGTTCTCCTGTCACACAGAGAAGATACTATCTTAAAGCAGACATCTTGTCTCTGGTTCTTCTTTGCCCCTTCTCCTTTTCCTTGAGATTTAGGTGCAAGGACTGCATTGCAGATATATTAATTTGGGTGGAACACTGCAAACTCACTTATTATCTGCAATGTGACCAGTTGTGGTCAACTGTAATATTTTCTATTTGTTGCAAAAAGAAGCTTCTTTGATGAAGGTTGAAAACTACATTGATCTGTGGGTATAAGGATAAGTATTTATAATACAGTTAGAAATTATATTGGTTTAGAAAAAATGGCAGTAGTAGATTCTACTCTCAGGTCTATGACTTTTCTATCCACAGATACTTGATTAGGTCCATGGTACAAGGCATAAATTCCCTCCAGTTGATCTGGTCTCAATTCCAATTAGACAGCTGCTCGTTACCCCGAAGATAAAAGCACCACTATTGCACTATTGTGTATGTGTTGCCAGTCAAGTTGTTACATGGTTGATAGGGTTTATAGCTCAAAGGGACTGTTGATTACTTCTCTCTCTTGACAAGTTGCTTAGCCTCTTGTGATACCATAAGACGCAGTCTTCAAGGAAGAGGCTTCCAGCTCAGTTCCAGCATGATTCCTCTAAGACACGTGTCCCAAGTGTGTGGTGTCTTCAGTTACCTCGTTTTGCCTTTACCTTCAAGTTCTGGAAGGCAACCAAAGACAATTGCAATACATTCTGTTATTTTGGGAGTCTCTTAGACTGCCCAGAACAACAACTGACAGTTTCTCATGTCTGACACTGGTGTTTTTGTTAGATAGTCAATGGCTTTTGGAGAAAGCAGTACCACCACAAGTGGAATATGGTTACTTAAATTATTTATATATTTATACATATAAACTAACAGATGTTATGTGTATTTTTAAGAAAACTTAAAATGTATTTGCCTGTGGTTTCTTCACTCATCCTTGATTTTCCTTACCCCTCCTCTTTCCAGCTCCCTCAGAGTTGTCTTCCTCACCACAAACATCTCCCCTAATTTTTCCAATTTTCTTCCTCATAATGTCTATGTGCTACTGTTACACTCTCTATAGCTCTTCCTTCCTACCTCTATGTGGTCCCTTTTTATTTTAATGGTTTCTTTGGTTACTTCAGGTTATATATTCACATCTAAATATTTGGAAGTAGGAAACACAATAAAAGAAAATATTTGATGTTTGTCCTCAGTCTGAGTATTCTCAATGAATATGATATGTTCTAGTTGCCTCTGCTAACTTGCAAATTTCATGATTTCATTTTCTTTTGCAGTTGAATAGAATTCAATTATATTTATGTATCACATTTTCATTATACATTTATTTAATGAAGGACATTTAAGACATTTCCATTTCCTAGCTATTGTAAGCAGAGTGGAAATGTGCAAGTGTCTGTGAGGTAGGATGTCCAGTCTTTGGGGAATATGACAGGACTGATATAGCTGGATCATATAGTAGATCTGTTTTTACCTTTGTTGGAGATTCTAAACACTGATTTCCAGAAATGCTGCACCAGTTTTCAAACCCATCAACAGTGAATACAGGTTGCCTTTCTACCCTATCCTCACCAGCATTTGTTGTCAGCTGTTTTCTTGGTTTCATCACTCTGGCTATGGTAAGATGAAATCTCAAATTTGTTTTAATTTCATCTATAATTCCTAAGAATATAGATGTTTATTAAAGTAAATTTTACTTGCTTATTCTCCATCAGTATATATTAATTTTTTTTGCTTGTTTGTCTCTTTGTTGCTGTTTTTTTTTTTTATCTAATATGAGTGACTGTTTATGAAGGCTATTTTTGGCCATGTGCAAGTGACTGGAAGACTATGTATGGAAGTTTGAGGCAAAATGTTATCATTGAATGTTATGGGTGATTTTTTTGAAGCACTTCAATATTTGAAAAATGGTATGTAAATCAATAAATAATTAAAGTAATGATGATGATGATGACAGAGGAGATCCTTTGAGGAAAAATATTTCAACCAGAATCATTGAATTTATCTTTCAACACTTCAAGTTATCAACCAGAACAACAGATTATAACACATATACAAATTAATCACTTGGTTAGGCGGTAAAGTTCAAAAAATCCTTTAAGAGAACTAAAAGTGTAGCTATTGATTTCTTAGGAGATAGCCTTGGAGTTTTAAGGAAACAATTGTGTGGGATGCTATTGAGTTCAAGTAGATGAAGGCAGTAAACTTCATTAAGCTCCAGCAAAATGGAGATCACAGCATCTGCTTTGTGGTGGATTGTCAAACTTAACTGGTAAGAATTCCAGAGAAAACAAGGGAATCAACTACAATTCCCCCTTTCATTAATTGTGCCCTGTATCATATGTGACTTTGGCAAAGCCTTTCTCATTGCCTGTCATACTTCTTTATCTGTAAAGTAAAAACAATAATAAAAACTATTGTCATCAGGATTCAATGAATTAGCCAATGTCAAGAGTTTAGGGGAAGGGCATCCTCATAGTCTGTTGCCAATATGAGATAAGGTAGATATTATGTTCACTGTGGTTCATGTCCCACGTCTCAGTATGTGACACATGTTCCCAAGACTACCATATAATGCCAGGTGAAAGCAAAAATCAGGTTTGTACTCTACTTATTTCCAATCAATGTTAGATTCTTTAAGGTGGACATGTAAGTGGTGGATTTTCAGAAACTTGTTTCCAAGTACTTCTCTCTAGATGCTCACTGCCAGAACACAGGAAATTCTTCATTTTGGCTTCAGATTCCATAAGTAAGATAATCATATTTCACAGAGTGTGTCTGAGCTGAGTGTATCCTCAACATGAGTGAGGAAGTGGCAGCAATAGGATATGAGGTCTGTGCATGTCAGAGGGACATTGACAATGCACCAGAAGACCATTTACTTTTATCTAAACAACAACAACAACAATTGTAGTCAGACTGTTTCTCTGGTCCTGCCTGACCCTGCAGTCAGGACAACTATCTCCCTCCCGTGGTCCTAAATCCACTTGGACCCAAGTTAACATACGGAGGCTCATATTATTTACAAACTGTGTGGTCTATGGCAGGCCTCTTGCTAGCTAGCTCTTGCATCTTAAATTAACCCATTTCTATTAATCTATGTTTTGCCACATGTTCCATGGCTTACCAGTCTGCTGGCATGTTGCTTCTTGAGCAGCAGGCTTGCATCTCTCTCTGCTTTTCTTCTTCCTGTCTCTCTGCTTGTATTTTCTACCTGCCTCTAAGCTACCTTGCCATAGGCCAAAATAACTTTATTCATTAGCAAGTGGGAGTAACACATATTCACAGCATACAGAAAGACATCCCACAGCAAACAATAATATCCAATAATATGTTAGCATCTCACTCTACCTCAGGAGTGATGAAGTAGGGTCTCCACATTACAACAGCCTAGGGTTTTATAGCAAGGTTCCTATGTTGCATCAATATTAGACCAAGTAAAACAGAGGCAGATTGATCACTCAGTACCTGCAATGAATCCAACTTCCTGGGAGTCAGGAATGTGGATTTTGGAACTTCCAATTAGAAAAGCATTTGAATGTTTTAAGTGTGGTTTAATGAGCCATCCTAGTAGGAACATGGAAGACAGTATTGCTGAGGATGATCTGAACTGTGGGAACCTGGCTCAAGAGTTTTCAGAGGAGATGAGTGTTAGTACAGGGCCTAGAGACTGTTCTTAGGATATTTTGGCAAAGAATGTGGCTGCTTTTTTCCTTTGTCTGAAAATTTTACCGGAGGATAAGTTGATGAGTTTTATATTAATTCTGTTGACAAAGGAAATCTCCAAATAGTCTGGTATTGACTCCTCCATGTGGTCATTGGGGTTCACTCTTATGATATAATGAAAAGGAGCAAGCTGATCAAGGAAATATACAAGATGTACATTTTGAGGAGAAAGGGGGCACCAGGAAGTGGGATGAAGCTAAATCCTGTGTTCAAAGAGACAAACAGATTAAAGAAATGCCTGATGTTAAATGGAATAAGTGTTTATCTCAAGGCAAGATCTCATCCAACTAAGCTTCCAACTTGTGAAAAGGAATTAAATAAAAGTTTAGGATTGGGTGTGATGGTGCATACTTTTAATCCCAGCACTCCAGAGGCAGAGGCAAGCAGATCTCTGAGTTTGAGGCCAGGCTGGTGTACAGACTGAGTTTCAGGACAGCAAGAATTAGGCAGTGAAGGAAACCATGCAAAACAGAAAGGGGGTGAAGATGTAATTAAATGAAGGGGCCATGTTCCAGCCCCAACAAGCAACAGAACTTGGCAGCTTTGGTCGTATGATTCTGGCTTTAGAGTCAAAGACAGAAGAAAGGGATTATGGAAGCTCATTCTGTGACTAAGGAAACCCACTGAAGCCAAGTATGCATCAGGGGTGTCCCTGCATGGAGGACTAATGAGGCCACTGTATGAAGCTGTGAAAGCAAAGCCTGGATTTCCTTGGAGATCCAAAAATGTTGAAGATGCTAGAACTATGGAATACCTGCTGAAGAGAGCTACCAACAGGGAATGAAACCAGCTGAAGAGAAGGAAATGTGTTGCAGTCAACAAAGATGAAAGGAATTGGAGAATATGAGGATCGCTTTTGTTGCTGGGTCCTAAGGGCTTCTCAGGGGAAGGGAGTAAGAAGACAAGGCATCAACAACACAGATGCCAGGAGTCAGATCACCAGCAACAAGTTCAATTTATTCCAGAAAGGGTAAGCCTTATATACCCTCTACCCTGGCCAGTGGGGGGTCTGTTGCAAAGGCATCTGTTGATGTGACATGGCTCCCCCTCATTGGTCCAGATCATCTCATGCCACTACTCAGATGTCATCGTCTAAGCTCTTAGGCAGACCCAGGTTGGCTCTCAGGAAGTAAGTCATGTGCATGCTCTCATTACTGGTTTGGGCCAGCCGGTCCTCAGGCCTATTAGGGCTGAGTCATTCCACATATCCACCCTTTTTATTATTTTATGGGATATGCTCAGTGGGAGCTAGGGTGCATTGCCCTAACCTCAGATGAGCTCAGCTTAATGGACTGTGCCTGTCTTAGATTGGCCTGTCAAACAAGCTCTTATCCATCATTGACTATCAGCCCTTGAAGAACATAAATCCTAGAGAGCCATGGGGGTGGTGGGCTTTAGGCCTTCTGTATCTCAGTGAGCCACATATGCGTTAATTCTCTAGGAGGACTTGGTTTCATGTGTCTGAGAGCCAATAAATACTGTGGGGTTGCCTTTGTGGCCACCCTCTGTTGGTGAACCTGTTGTAAAAGACATTTGAACAAGAGAAGGATTAAAAGTATGATTTTGCCACACAAGGCATTTGTGGGGATCTGGGACGGATCAAAGAGTCTTTTAATATTGTTCTAGACATTAGTCAAAAATTCAATCTCCAAGGACACAGCTGGAACCCTAGTCATATTTAGTCAATGAATTTGTTCTTGATGTAATATGGAGTAATTAAGGAACTTATCTGACCACGATCCCTTTATGTATTGTTCCAATTGAAGTCTTTCTAATGATGCATTAGCAACCTTGTGGGGGGTGGGGCAAATTACTTGATATCTAGGGTCACATGACAGTAATGACATGTCCTTAATAATGCCACAATAGTGGAGCAAATAACAATATAAAGGGTTAAAAGAGCATGCATTATCCCTCTGAAGCTTCTTCTTTGGCCAAAGTCTCTTGGTCTATTGCCAGATGCATATGCGTGGAAGGTATCCATATTGGTGTGTTGGTATTCTGAGGAAAAATGCAAGCATACCCTCACCCATGTGTTAATAGGAGAGAAGGTGATTGCCATAAAAGGGTGATGGGATCCCTCCAATGCTACAGGGGCAATGGTGTCTCCTGAGACAGGTAAGCCCAATGTTTGTAAGTGGTGCTTAATTATGTATCATCAACTTGAGAAAAATTTTCTCAAATATTTTTGAAATAATATGAAAAAAAATTTCCACCAGGGCCAAGTTGGGATCTTTCTTGGCTTCTGAGAAAAATATTTTTTTTTCCTGTGCAAAAGCAAAGAGTCTTTGTATTGTTATGAGTTAACTCAGGACTCTCCGTCCGTCTGACCCAGCAGCAGAGTAGGAGAGACTCCGAGTAGCAATGGGGCAGGGTTTTCAAAGCAAGGGGGGCTGGGGGCTACAGACTACATAGGAACAGACTCAGGATTGGTTTATTTTGAGTGGCAATCATGTTAGTAACTTTTAACTGGCTAGGGTTAGTTGAGGGTTACAGTTACCATTTTTTTTTCTTTTTTTATTTATTTTTTATTTAATGCCAAATGCTGTTTATTGAAGGAGGGAAGTGTTCTTAAATACAGGCTTACAGCACAATGGGAGAACCCCGGAGGGCAGAAGTTCGCTACCGATGTTTTACAATCTTGCATCTAAGCTGTTAATGCCCATTATGCAGGATACACAGACAAGGAACTTCCCTTAAGCATTCAGGAGGGTGGAAAATTATTTTTTTTATTAAGAGCTCTTTACGGGGTCTATTAGTTTGCTCTACAATAACCTGACCCTGTGGATTATATGGAATTCCTATGATGTGGGACATTTTCCATGAACTCCAAAAGTTATTTAACTGCTGTGACATATAAGCAGTGCCATTGTCTGTCTTAATGGTCCAAGACACTCTTGTGACTAGCATTGCTGACTTGAATATCTTAATAACATTAGCAGCCTTCTCTCCAGGCAAGGCCAGGGCATACATAAAACCCAAGCAGGTATCTACTATTACATGTACATATCTTAAATTGCCAAAGGCTGTATAAAGAGTAACATCCATTTGCCATATGGCATTGGACAATAAGCCACAGGGATTTACCCCTGCTCTTTGGATGGGCATTAAAGGAGCAAGTGGTGCACAGATAGTACAGATCCTAGATAGATGGTTGCATTGCAAAATTGACAATTCTGGGAGCAATTTGTGCAGGCCCTGTGGTGACAAATGAAATTGCTGGTCTAGTTCTCAAACTTGTTCTAATAAATCTACAGCCACTGTTAAAATGATGGTATCAGTTATCTCATTCCCCTAGGCCAAGATTCATGGTAGTTTGGAATGTGATCGAATATGTGATAAATACCTGGGCTTAATTCTTTGATTCAATACACCTTCTTTAAAATCATTGTATTGGCTATTGGATTTAGAGTATCTTTAACCCTTGAGAATGCCAACATTCTTCTCATCTGTAAAGCATACTATCAGAAATGATGTTAATAGGCACATTTTGACATTCCAATGGAAGTTTGAAAAGTGTCGATAATTCTCCCAGCTGTATAGAATCAGGATTTGGAATATCATGTGTTTTGTCTTCTCCCTTTTTCTGAATCAATATTCCATATTTAGTCTTGTTGGCATCTGATAAGGCTATGGTTGTGCAAGGAATGGGCTTAGATGATGGTACTGAGTGAATGGGTACCTCTATCAGGAGCACTGGAAACTCTGCTAGTACTCAACTTTTGGCAAATGGTTGTCAATTGTTGCCATGAACCCAGTAATTATCTCTTTAAAGGAAATGGAATCTGCCCAGAGAGCCTGTGTATTTTTAAGGAAAATGAGAAAATTAACATATCAAGTTCTCTTCCTAAGTCCTTTGAGCTAGCATTCATGCCTTTAGATCAATTTGAAATGTCTAATCAAACTTAGAGGTAACTTTATGTAAATCTGAGTGTGCCTGATGAATGCACATTACTGGACCAGCCTGCCAGAGTGCCCCCAGGAATCCTCCAGGTGTCCACAAGATTATAGCCAACAAGAGCAACTCAGGCTTATGGAACTGCAGGCTGGTGGTGGATAGTATAGTAAGAACCTTTTCTAGATCATTTTTGGCCCCAGTAGTGAACTTGACATTCTGTGAGGGGCATGTAGGAACCTCTAAACATGAGAATAGTTCCCTCATTTCCAGTTTTGGAGTAGGGATGAAGGGTTTAAGCCAATTTATTGTCCCACATAATTGTTGTAGTTTGAAAGGGAGTATTTGTCTTTTATATCTAATTTGAATGACAAGGGGTGAACATCCTTAGCAATAACAAAGCCCAAAACCAAAAAGGAGGTACAGTTTGGATAAAATCTGGTGCCACAATTAACTTTAAGGAAGCTAAGTCTTATATTTAACAAATGTTTTAACAATTTGTTGTAAATAAGCTGAATCAGGGTGTGCCAATAGCAAATCATCCATATATGTACTAGCACAACATCCTTAGGAATATTAACTAGAGCCTAAGCAACATATAACTGACATACTGAGGGAATGTTTTTTTTATTCCCTGTGGGAGAACTACCCATTGATATCTCTTTACTGGCTTATGCATGATTGGTTCCCAGACTGTAAAGGTAAAGTGACTCCTATCTTGTTGCACTAGGGGAATCTGGAAAAAGCAGTCCTTGATATTTAATATTGTGATATAATGGGAAGGAGAAATTGTGCTAGGGTGTGGGAGGCCTGGCTGTGCTGAGACCATTTGTTCTATCTGATCATTGACTGCACAAAGATCTTCCAATAGATGATACTTTTAACTTTTTTGGATTAACAAATATTGGAGTATTATGGCTGCTGATGGATGGTTCTATATATTCAGCGCATGATTGTTCCTCCACCAGGTATTTTAATATTGATAATTTAGGCTCAATTATAGGCCATTGTTCCACCCATACATCTTGGTTAGAAAGCCAATTGGTTGGAACAAGATCTGGTTTTTTAGTAGCGCTGGACTTTGGGGGACAGTGACCCTTATAATTGACCTAGATGCTGCTCTAGGTCTCAGCCAGTAGGGCCCATTTTTTCATGGACCACAATATCATCAAAGAAGATCCTATTATCTGTTGTAAAGATAGCCCCCATATCCTCTAAGATATCCCTGCCCCACAAGTTTCTATGTACAGTGGAGATGATAGGGTGAATGGTTCCTCAACTGCCATCAAGGTCCTTCCAATGGACTGGGCAAGTGATTAACTTGGAATCTCATTGACCCCCAACTCCATTAATTGGGGGACCAGGTTTAAATTTCCAACGTGAGAAATGGAGTGCTTCTGCCTCAGTTACAATGGTGGTATCTGCACTCATATCCACCAACCCTTTAACAGGCTGCCCATCGAGGAAGATAGTCATCATAGGAGAGTGAAGAAAGATGGCCAGTGTCTAAAAGATTGTTGCGTTGGGTTTGTAGAGCCTCCTTTTACTTGCGGGGCTGAGGAGCTCCCCTCCTAGAGTTTAAAGGAACCTTGGCCTCTTCTGGTTGGGTTCGGCAGTCCTTGGCCCAATGGAACCCTTTACTACATTTTAGGCATCTAGTCTTAGGCTTAGCCTGGGAGCAGTCCCTCAATATGACCAGGTCTGCCACATCCTCTGCATGTTCTATCAGTGGAGGGTGTCTTGAGTCTCTAACCTATTCTGTTTATCAGCATGGAGAGCATTGAGGAAGACTGTGAGGGCAGCAACGGGGCCACTGTTGGGATCAAGATCTCTAGTAGCT
Organism: Peromyscus nudipes; assembly: GCA_902168325.1. NCBI lineage: Eukaryota > Metazoa > Chordata > Mammalia > Rodentia > Cricetidae > Peromyscus > Peromyscus nudipes. The sequence continues at coordinate 33,653 of CABHPH010142687.1, forward strand.
ATTACTCATTTATGAATATCCTCATTGCAGATGGCAGCTACTGCATTGCGGGTGGGGACATTAAGACCTTCCTATGTCAATTGTTTAATCAGCATCTCCCAAGTAGGGCCAAGATCTACCCTCTACTCCACTACTTCATTAACCAATGTGAGGAAGATAGTAAACAACTCCCCTGGCTGCTGGTTGAGGCTGCAAAAGTATGCAGATGGGTCACAAGGAGTGCAAGACATAAGTGCCCTGAAGGCCAATTCTGAGACCTGTTAGAAATAAGTATGTTGTCCAATTTGGGCTTGTGTGGCAGGGTTAACATATGGTCCTTGGCCTGTGAGCATCTCAAGAGAAACAGCAATGTTGTATTGTATATTAAGATGAGCCTGAGCCGCAGCCTGGTCATCATAGGTAGCACGGCAGTTTACGGAAGACCACAGGCTCCAACACTGTCTTCATCAAATGGTACCAGTCATAAAAGTCTGTAAATGTATTGACCATTGCCATAGGACTTGCTAAAATATGGTGAGTCAGGACCTTATTCATTAGCAGCCTTATGGACCAAGGACAGTTCTGCAAGAGGGGTAGGTATCCATAATTAGTTGGCCCCATTGGGGCCCACATTAACTGGAAATGCATGATGGGAATGCACAGCATCATAGGTGGAATAGGATAGGAAATATGAAGAGCAGCTGGCTCAGTGGGCAGAGAGCAAGGCAAATGACTCCATGGATACTGCAGTTGGGGGGTAGCTGCTCATAGCATGGGAGGAGCAGAGAGAGAGGCTGCCAGTGTAGGCTTGGGAGCTACCACAATCATTTCCTCTCTCTTTCCTTTTCCTTTACTTACTCTTATCAGGTATGCCTTTCCTCCTCCATCTCCTCATCATCACAGGTAGAGGAAATAACAATCATGAATAGAATGGAGGTGATAGACAAGTTGGAGTTACATTGTTCCTGGCAGTGCTTATTGTGGGCCTCTATGACCTACTCAGTAGAGGAGGACTTTAGGATAGCAATTATAGCCAACAAAATGGATCTAAAAAGACAATTGGAGGGACATTTCCCAGGCCTCTTCCCTTTTTCTAGACAGGAACAGAACTCTCATCCAAAGATCAGGTTCCCACATATTCTCTGGAGAGATCCATGGAGCAAGCTCTGCAGCCTACATCCAAAACCTTTCTAGTTCTGGTGTTGTAACCTGACCCCTTGGCTGGTTAGGTGGAACCTGAAGGCTCCAGTATGAGCCTCTTTATGGTGAGTGGGGAGACTACTCACAGTGGTAGAAGGTACGATAGACAACAGAGAAAGTGAAAATGTGTGTCAGACCCAAGTGTCTCTGAACAAGGGGCGGCTGTCAGGAGTCAGACTGTGGCTCCATTTCCTGAGGGACAGCCCTTAAATGGAAACACCCAGCAAGTCTGAATAAAAGTATGTGTCACCATACCATACAGACAGACTCACAAACAAGACAAACAACAAGGAAAGAAGAGGGGGTCCCGGCCGTTATCTAGCCGCCAGGACTGTGAACAATGAACATGGAGGGGCCTGTTCACTGAATTGCACCATTCAAGGGGTGGTCTACCAGCACCGCAAGTGAGAGGAGAGAGATAAGCAGAACCATGTTCAGGTGCCAACTGTCTCTGGATCCTAATGGCTCCCTCTGGGGAGGGGGTGAGAAGGCATGGCATTGAAGACACAGATGCAGGGATTCAGGTCGGGAACAAGCAGCTCAATTTATTCCACAAGGGGCAAGCCTTATATACACATTCCACCCTGCCTGGGGAGGGTTCTGTTGTGAAGGCATCTGTTGATGTGACGTGGCTCCCCCTTGTTGGTCTAAGTCATCTCATACCACCACTTGGACACCTTTGTCAAGGCTCTCAGGCAGACCCAAGTTGGCTCTCAGGAAGTGTGTTATGTGCATACTCTCAATACCGCTTTGGACAGGCTGGCCCTCATGCAGGCCTGTTAGGGCTGAGTCACCAAACTCTCTTTAACATCAGACATGGAGATACAGAGTTTGTAGTTTGTCCAGCTGGTTTTTGGTCTTGTTTGGTCCTATAATTTTCTCACTGTGCTCCCTTTCTTCTATTTTGGAATGGTAATGTATATCTTGTGATACTATATATTGGTGATCTTCTATTTGATTTTCATTTTACAAGAGAATAGAGCAAAGAGATTGCATGAATTTCAGAAGAGACTATGAACTTTGGACTTTAAAACAAGTTGGCGACTTTTATATACTATGGGGACTTTTGAAGTTGGACCGAATGAATTTCTGCATTATGGTATGGCTACAAGCCTATGGGGGCCAGTGATTGGAATGTGGTAGTTTGAATAGGAATGGCCCACATAGACTCATGTGTGTGAATGCTTGGCCCATAGGGAGTGGCACTATTAGGAGGTATGGCCTTACTGGAGTACACGTGCCATTGTTGGAGGAAGTGTGTCACTATGGAAGCGGGCTTTGAGGTTTCCTATGCTCATGCTAGGTCTAGTGTAGCAGCCTTATTCTCCTGCCTCTGGATCAGGATGTAGAACTCTCAGCTCTTTCTCCAGCATCATGTCTTCCTATATGCTGCCGTGCTTCTCACCAAGACAGTAATGGACTAAACTTCTGACACTGTAAGCCAGTCCCAATTAAATGTTTCCCTATATAAGAGTTGCTGTGGTCATTATGTCTCTTCACAGCAATAAAACTAAAATTAAAACACCGTGATTGTCTTTATGTGTCTGGATTACCTCACTCATGATGTCATTTTTAACAGCTGAGTGAAACTCCATTGTGTAAATATACCACATTTGATCTATCCATTCATCAGTTGAGGGACATTTAGGTTGTTTCCAATTTCTGGCTATTATCAATAAATCTGCTATAGATATAGGTAAACATAGGTAAGCAAGTGTCCGCGTGTGTGTGTGTGTGTGTGTGTGTGTGTGTGTGTGTGTGTGTGTGT
>CABHPH010142688.1:0-28532 GCA_902168325.1 Peromyscus nudipes
CATGGCCAGAACTAAGGCCTCGCTCATCGAACACTGTAGGTTGTGGAATCTTCAGAGTGGGAAACACTTAACACAAAACCAACTCATATACATCATAGAATGATCAAACTAATATCCTTATAGCTTTGTAAAAAAAACTCAGCCCCATAGACAGTGTCTGGAAAGAGCCACTTCCGACTGATTTAGGGACAGATGGACCACATACGAAACTGCAGAGTTGAACCCATCATCTCGTAAGAAGCGTCCCTTTTCACCTGCTTTCTCCATTTTGGAAATGGACTTTATAGGGTGGAAATGAAAGTGTAGGATTCCTAGTTTAGAATACACTCTTACATACGATGGGCATAGAAACCCAGAACAGTGAGAGGGATACCGGCTTCAGAGTTGGGGGGTGGGGGGAGAGAAAGAAATGAAAGAATCTCAAGTAAACCTGCCCATGAATTTACTCTTTTTTTTTTTTCCAAACATCTGGAGGAAGAAGCCAGCATGTTTTGAGAGGGGATGGGAGCAGGCACTTGGCATGCATCGTTGGATCCAACCATCACAACACAGCAGGTACCACAGAGATGGGCACTGTATGTCATCCCTGCTTTCAAGAGGGGAGGGGTAGCATGAGCCCCCAGACATTCATACAGGGCCTTGTGGGGAAGACAGAAAGACGTCTCTCTGCTACGGAGAACGTTGCAGAAAGGGCATCATACTTAGCACCCTAGAACTAGTATTTCCCCCCGGGGCTGACTAGGAAATGACGCCTGTGTCGTAGAGCATGGATTCAGCTAGAGAATCGGATCACTCACATAAAAAGGCAGCACTGAATGCCTGTTAAGATTAAAGAGAAATCTTTTCTGACTCTCCACATGTCAGTCGTACGTCTGCAGAGCTGTCAGGGTACAGGAAGTGAGCAGCTTGGCTACCACGAACACCGTCCCTATGCCTCGGTGCCAAAGCTTCCCGGGCTTTTATTAAACACAACCTCAAAAGACAAGGCAGAGATGGCAATGTTGCCCAGTAATGAATCATCAGGGTTCAATGTCAGATTCTACTGATTTTTCACCAAACACATGGAAGAAAGAGGGACATTATTTAGAGTTTGCATTCCGGGAGGAAAATATCTTGGAATAAACACCTGGGTACAGGCGGGGTGTTTATATTACAGCATCTGTAGAATTTCCAAAACATGGGGGCAACCAAGAAGAAATGGTAGATATGCCATGATGTATTTGTCGAGCCCTAGAACTCTGTTAACAGGAAGGGTGAGTTCCAATATAGACTGCAAACTTCTTTAGTTAATACCAAACACCAATACTGGCCCTAATTGGGACAAATATGCCACACTAACACAGAAATTTCATAAAAGGGGAAGCTGTAAATTCAGTAGCTGTAGAGGAAGTGTATGTGAGTGCAGTAATTTATGCACTGTTTTTCTGTAAATCTAAAACAGCTCTAAAAAAAAAAAAAACCCAGAATGTCAGGGTACAGAAACTACTGTGGAAGGTAATGGTAGGCACAGGTCATTGTCAGTTTGTCTGGATTTACCGGCAGTTCAGCAGCAAGAGTGAGGCCTACTGCAAACTATGGACCCAGGTATTTACAATGCCACTTACGTGTTGATAATGGAGGATGCACACGTTGGTTAGTGTGCTGGCTGGTTTTATGTCAACTCAACATAAGCTAGAGTTATCTGAAAGGAGGGAGCCTCCGTTGAGAAAATGCCTCCATAAGAGCTGGTCATAACACATTTTCTTAGTTAGTGATTGATGGGGGAGGGCCCAGCCCATGGTGGGTGGGGCCATGCCTGGGCCGGTGGTCCTGGATTTTATAAGAAAGCAGGCTGGGCAAAGCTATGGGGAGCAAGCCAGTAAGCAGCACCCCTCCATGGCCTCTGCAACAGCTCCTGCCTCCAGGTTCCTACTCTGCTTGAGTTCCTGTCCTGACTCCCCCCATTGATGGACTACAATGTGGAAGTGTAAGCCAAATAAACCCTTCCCTCCCCAACTTGCTTTTGGTCATGATATTTCATTTTTTTATTAATAATTTTTTCATTTATTTGACATCTCAATGTTTCCTCTCCCTCCTCTCCTCTTGTTCCCCTTCCCCACTCTCCTCTATCCCCCCATCCGCTCCTCCTCTGTCTCCCTTCAGAAAGGGGCAGGTCTCTTGTGGGTGTCAACGAAGCATGGCACATCAAGTTGAGGCAGGACCAAGTTCCCCCGCCCCCAATCAAGCCTGGGTGAGGCAATCCAACATAGGGAATAGGTTCCTAAAGGCCAGCTCAAGTGCCAGGGACAGATCCTGTCCAGGGATCCTGGTCTGTCCCACTGCTAGGAGCCCCAAAAACAGACCAAGCTACACAACTGTCACATACATGCTGAGTGCCTAGGTTGGTACCGTGCAGGCTCCCTGGCTATTGGTCCAGAGTCCATGGGCTCCCACAAGCTCAGGTCAGCTGTCTCTGTGGGTCCCCCCATCATGTTGGTCATGATATTTCATGATAGTAACAGTAATCCTAATTAAGACAAGTTGGTACCAGGATAGTGGGTACCAGTATTGCTGCGACAGACCTGACCACATTGTTGGAGGGAGGATTGGGGAAGGACTTTGAAACTTTGGGCTAGAAGAGACTTTCAGCATTGAGAGCTCAGTGGGGTGTTATGTAGGAGCTCAGAAGGTAAGAATGTTATGAGCTGCTCAGACGATGGAAACCTGGCTTATGAAGTTTCAGAAGGAAGCAAAGACTCTACGGGGCCTTTTGTGTGAAGAATCTGTGGTTTTTGTCAACTGGGGCTGAAGAACGGGCTGTGATTAAGAAGAGACAGGCATCACTGAGGTGAAATCTGGCAAGTGTTTCCCGAGAGCACAGAGAAGCTGTGTTCCAGAGGCAGCCAAGGTTGTATTTTGTGCTGGCAGTTGAACTTGGTAATATAAGAGTCACCCAGGTGGTGTTGGTTTTGAAGGCATAAAGGAGTCATGGAGAGGAGCTGAGGGGTACCAAGTGGCAGGGGTGGGCCCTGAGGAGAGCCCAGGAGAGGCTACCAGTGAAAGTGCAGCCGGTTGTAGCAGAAGATCCCATCATTCTTGAGATGTCAGTACTGTGGGATGACCACCAAGAACAGCATCAGCAGTGGAGTGGAGCCAGCCTGAGTTTGGAAGGGAAACTGTGTATGTCATAGAGAACAGAGCCAGAGAAGTGACCCATGCCCTTTGGAAGAGTTCAGAAGATCATGAGTGAATCCTAGATAATTGGACATTAAGTTATTTGCATCTTTGGAGTTTGGATTTGCTTGGTTCAGACTAGAACTGTGCCCTGGCTCTTTCCTCTTGAATTAAGAAAGTATTTACTTATTTATTTATTTTTTATTTTACTGGAGCCCAAGGTTGAGAGACTAAATATTAAGACTTTGGATTTTAAAGAAACTGAATTTTTGAGTGTTAGAATTTTTAAAGAGTATGTGACTTTTAAAATTTGAAATGTTTATATTATAATGTTGATATTAATATGTGATCTTAGGGAAGAACAAGAAAGTAAAGGTTATGACTTAACAATGTGTTTGTGTGTCAAGTTGACAAGGGGTCAGTTGTGCTCGCTAGTTTTATGTCAACTTGACACAGCTAGAGTTATTGGAAAGGAGGAAACCTCAATTGAGAAAATGCCTCCATAACATCTGGCCATAAGGCATTTTCTTAATTAGTGAATGATGGGGAAGGGCCCAGCCCATTGTGGGTAGTGCCAACCTTGGGCAGGTAGTCCTGGATTTTATAAGAAGGCAGGGTGAGCAAGTCATGATAAGCAAGCCAGTAAGCAGCTCCCCTCCATGGCCTCTGCATCAGCTCCTGCCTCCAGGTTCCTGCCCTGTTTGAGTTCCTGTCCTGACTTCCTTAGTGATGAACAGCAATGCTGAAGTGTAAGCCAAGTACACCTTTTCCTCCCCAACTTGCTTTTGATCATGGTGTTTCATCACAGCAGTAGTAACCCTAACTAAGGCAGTTAGGAAGTATACAAGAAGCATTTGCTCCTTTCTTAAAATTTTTCTGTCAAGCTAAGTGTGCTTAAAAAATAGTCTATTAAAAATCAACTCTATTAATTAAAAACATCTTAAGACTGTTTGGAAGAGGAAAAAAAAAGACAGTTTCACCTGAGCAAACAAAGAAATTATCCCATACTGTGTAATAATGTGAATTAAACTACCATCTAACATATTAGTTTATTATGGCAGGTTTTTAACTCAAATAATACACACAATAAAATACCAGGAAAGAAATGAAAATTATTTCTATTTTCAGAACTTGAGGGGACCTTAGAGATAGATGGATGGGTTTACACAGACATGGAAATTATCCAGTTGTAAATATCAAATATTCCCCATGCCTCTGAGAAGGGGAAACTGTTCAGATTCTGCCTGAACAGGAATGAATATTGTAAAGTATGCGTGTGGGAGAAAACCAACTTAGCAATAGGAACATTGTTGAAAGTTTAGTTTATGTTAATGCACTGGAGTAGGTCCCATGTTACTAGATATATCTACACCCAGATGGTTTAATCTGGCCAGTGCTAACATCATGGATTACTTAGGGTTTCTGAGGCTATTTCTTAGGTACATAAGTGGCCCACCTTTCTAGCTGTTATAAAACTCAAGACACGATATAACCTATGCAAATCTGGGATGTGCTTGATCCTGGAGATTGTCAGGGCAGGTTATTAAACTTTCATTGGCTTTTGTGTTCTAATACGTAAAGTGAAGACCGCAGTGACACGGGCTGAACATCCCTAATCTGAAAGTATTAAACCCTGAGACTTTCTGAATGTCAACACGATGGCACCCACGGAGAATCCTTTGTGCAATAAGTTACAATCAAAATGATGGTACACTATACAATACTGCATAAAGTTATCTTTGGACTTTGTATACAAGGTGTATGTGAAACAAAAATCTCATTATGTATATGTAAATAATCTGAGGAGAACTGTAATTCAAATTACTTCCGGAACCACGCATCTTGGATCAGGGCAGTGCCCACCTCATGGACTAATTGAAACACTATGCAATTCTCTTGGGCTAGGCACCCCAAGTGCGAACTGTTCTTAGCCCTAATGAACTGACTCCAGGAGACCACAGCTTTATTTTCAGGATCATTCATCAGGATGCCTTCAGCTGGTGGCAGTGTGAAGACACATCTTAGGTGATGCATCTACCAGTCCAGGAGAGTCACATGCTCACACATTGCTCCCCTTCAGGGAACTGTCAATGCAGTGAAGGTAGGAGCCACATCTTAGCCATCCCTGTTAGCAAACTAGACTTAAGAAAACACTTCTCAAAATCTGATTTGCTTCTCACTGAGAAGTTTTCATTTCAGCTAAAGTGCATACTATAGAGCAGGAAACTTCTTTTTCTCAATTAAAAAGATTAAACTGGGTTAAGTTTCGATCTGCAATGCTTTAGCCTAATACTATTACTGTACATTGACTTCCAAGGTATTTGTATCCTAAAATATGTCAGCTGGCAAGAACTTGATTATATCAGGACTTGGGGCTGGACCACCGTCATGTTGAAAGCAAAGAAGACATTTTTTTGGGTTCAGACTAACAATGAACTGCAGTTGAGATGCTCAACATTTTTAGTCGGTGAAATTTCTAATTCACAACGCAACAGTCTCAGACAACTGCTCAGGTCTTCCTTTCTGCCTTTGAAGGGCCTCCATGAATGCAAGTTGCGTTACCATATCAAGACCTGAAATGTATTTAATCAAGATAGCAAATGAGATCTTCTGATATTCTAAGAAGCAACGAAGTTTCAATTTTCATGTAAACTACCTAAAATAAACAGAAAGCAAACCAGAAAGATGCCCCAAAGAACAGAGGAAAGGTTTTTAAATGGGCAGTTTTTTCTAAGTTTCATTTTAGGCCACAGACAAGTATTTAACTCAATTATTCTCTATTGAGACTATTAAAATGGTTTTGCTATTGCTATCAGGATGCAATTTCAGATCCATTCAATTTTGAGAATCTCACATCACAAGTCTGGTGTATTTTTAATGATGCTCCATGCACAATGCACTGGTTTATGTTGACTAGAACCCTGCAGTGGCTGGACTCAGGTAATTTAGTTAATAGTATAAATTGAAAGACATCGAATTCATTTCTTAGATAGGCTCCTGGAAATCTCTGAAATCACTGAGGCTTGATGATTGAGAACTTTTCTCTTTTTCACATTGTTTAGTGGTAACAAATTTAGGTCAGATATATTCTATTCAGAACACAAGATTCCCAGAATTATAAAACCAGGAACCCCCTCAAGGTCACTCAAGCTGATGTAATTCTCTGAGGATGAAAACATTGTATCTCGAATAAAAGGACTCGGAGGCAAGAAATCAGTGACAGATTATCTAGGATCAAGATGTGTTAGCACCACATCAAGAGTTAGACTACTGTTTTAATCATTTTGCTCCCTGTTTGATCAAGATATTAAATTAGTGATTGTGTACCAAGGTCTTATTTTTATGGAGATTCACATGTGTTTGGTTCCAATTAACACTAAACACTTCGAATCTGTCTTTAAAATTGCTTTAGCTCAATTACATGTTTTTCATTATTTAAGCTCCAGACTGTTCACTCATATGAAATTAATGATGATATGCTGGCCACAATTAAAAGCTAGGGCCCTTTTTCTAAGGATCTGCAATTCGATTCTGACTATTTGCCATTCTGAACAGGTCCAACAGTCTTAACTTTTCAGTGTCAGATATGTCCATATTATCCACATGCCAGCTCTGGAGGAAGCAAGAATGGGAAGAAAAAGCGAAATGTACTTTGCTTAAAATTCATGGTTCTAGCCGCCACCGATCATGGACATTCATAATAACATTTCTGCCAATATTCACGGTCCTTAAATGTTCCACACTACTCAGAATCCAATGTTCTTCTTGCAGTTAAATAAAACCAAGAACAATTAAGAAGAGTCCACACAAAGTTAGCTTTACATAACATGCTCCCGGTACCTCTAGTTTTGAAGGGTTTTGGTGCATTAGCAGGCTCTTCAGTGAGCATTCTCAGACTGTCTAATTGGTGCTTAAAAACATTTTCTCGAAATAGATTAAAGGTTACCCCTCCATCTGGAGGATGATCAGTGTTTGTACAGTTAACTTTCATTCTTTAAAAATAATCAGAAGCAAATGTAATATGGTCTAAATATAGCAGAGACATTATCATAAACTACAGCCAGATAAGCCCAAGTCTAAACATCAACAAAGCCCACCAACATGATCAACAGACCAACCGATAAAGAAAATAGTAATCCGAAAGGCGGCAATCTGCACGGACATCCGGCGCTTAGGACTCCAGCTACCAAGATAAAACAGTTTGGCAACACTCACCCGCATCTTTGCGCAGGCATCTTGTGTTGACTCTGTCCCTCTAAGCTCTTTGATCAGCATAGAACCTAAATACTAAAACACACACACAATAATTGGAATGACATATTAAAAGGAGAGTGTAAATATGAGTGATGATTTGATAACAAACTGTTTTCAAAAGCTACTGGCTAGGCTTCTTGGCTGTAAGTTGTTGATAACTTTAAAACAACTAGCAATAACTGGTCCTTAACGGATGGACAGAACACAGCAGAGTCAGCCGTGACTTCTGAGAGCCATGAATCGATCTTGATAAACGTTATGGCATGTTCTAAAGAGGTCAACTTTCACATAGTCTTTAACTGCAAAATGGGGGTATCTAAAAATGCTTTCCCATTTTTTTTTTCTGGAGGCAGCAATATCTGCAAAAAATAAATCACACTACTATCAGGGTAATTGCAGGGTTGCGTGCGACAGCCGAGGAGCGAGGCAACATGGCCCCGTTTGGGCTTATTCTGCAGCATAGGTAATTAAAACGGGGCTGTTATGAGGCTGGGATGCAGTTTTGGACTTTTTTTTTTTAATTCACAGCTGTGTGCCTGGTGCTTCCTCCACCTGAGAATGCATGTCATTCTCATTTCATAGGGACAGAGCTGACTCCCTGGGGCAGAGTGACACACGAGGAGCCGGATGGGGGTAAAGGAGACCCTGCCCAGAATGATATGCCACGTTGCCGCTCTGCGATTGAATCATGGATTCCTGCTACACAGCCCCACTCATTCTCTTGCTTCTGGTGGGGCAAATCAATTCGAACAAAATGTCTTTGCTGTCCGTGCGTCCCCAGCCCCCACATTGAAAATAAAGTCAGTTCACTTATCAACTTGGTGAAACTTCACCTGGTTCTTTTGTTTTTACCTCTCTTCAATACCTTTCAAATAGTTTTACATGTATTTTAAAGTCTGAGCCAAAATAAGGATTTGGAGAAGAGGTTATCAGACAGTGTCCTGCTCACATGGAGGCATCTCAGTCAGTCCTGAGGACCAGGAGAGTACAGGCTCACTGAGAATGTGCAAGGCAAGGTGGCCAAGGCTCAGTCTAGAGCTTACACCCAGGGCCTTGTTCAGAAAGCCTCAGAGATGTCAGGTTTGAGCTTTGGGGGAAGCCACAAGCCACAGGAGAAGAAGACAGCCTAGTGAAATACACCCAGACTGGGAGGACAGTACCAGAATGTGTCTTCATCATTAAGAAAAATGATCTCAGTCAAATTCTTATCTCTTACACTTTTAGGAAAGTTTGCCCTAACTGAAACATTTCTTTTTTAAAGAGAGTCGGTTTCAAGGTTCAGCCATCTTTTTTTTTTTTCCCCCTTCTGAAGTCATGGCAACCATCACCTGTCCCAAAGCCTACAGGACTTGCTGAACTTCACTGTTCACAGGTCTTGGCACAAGTGTGTTCCTTTCACTCCATAAAAAGGAAAGGAAACAAAAACAAAAACAAAACAAAACACCAACCAACCAACTAATAAAACAAATCAACAAAAAAAAGCCCCGTACTGCAATCCATTGTTAATGACAAGGAAAGAATCTTGCATTTATATAAAGTGGCAGACCTGACCTTCTGAGGTCACTGGCTTCTTTTGATTTGACTTTTTATTTATGGATCTGTGGAAGAAACCCAGGGACCCCCGAATACTAGGCAAACATTCTATTTAAAATTATGCTTTATCACGTGTTTTTTTTTTTTTTTTTCTGAGACAGGGTTTCTCTGTGTAGTTTCGGTGCCTGTCTTGGATCTCACTCTGTAGACCAGGCTGGCCTCGAACTCACAGAGATCCGCCTTGCTCTGCCTCCTAAGTGCTGGGATTTAAAGGCGTGCGCCGCCGCCACCACCCGGCCACGTGGTTTTTGAAATACACAACTTTATACAGAGGCACAGAACAAAACTTAGGCTAACCGGATTTAAAGGGTTCCAAAGCCCTCATTACCTGGACATTTTCAGGAAAAAAGGAAGGGGAAAGAAACCCTTCAGAAATGTCTGTGATGGACACTTTGCTACATTTTCAACGAATGCAAACTCACCAGGAAACACGGCCTCTATCCCCACTGGTACCCAAATACTGAGTCTAGGGTAACTTACAAAAGCTTTGTAGTCACAGGACTGGAAGATGAGCTTTTCTGGATGATGCTGCCAGTACTGTACTGGAGTTGAGGCTGTGGCTTCGTTTGGAGGTCGCAAGGTGATGGAAGGTTCTCCCCAGTCCCCTGTCTGGAAATGACATTTATTTTAGAGGCAGTATAAGCAGCAAGCAGGTTCATTCTCTCTAGCTAGTCTAGCTAGTTAGGTTTACCTAACACACCTGAGCTATAAATGCACAATGCATTTGGGTGTGTTATATGTACATAAATATTTATTATTTTGTTTCTATATGAATTAGTTAACATTATATTTTCCCAAAGCTGAGTATAAAGAGGTCAAAATTATTCTATTTTCAGAATGAAACCTTAGGCTAACTAATTTTAAAAATAAAACATGAAAATAATTGTAAGTAATTTAACAACTAATGATATTCTGTTAAAACAGAAAAGTATGCCTGAATTTAAAAAATAATGACCGAAAATTTCAGTTAGAATTCCTTTTACTTTAGAATTATATAGTTTCGTTAATTTCAGTTCCCAACTATGACAGTATCATGTACTATGAAAAATTTCATATCTATGGAGAAGGTTTTACAGGTAAGATACTAAGCAAAATGCTAAAATAAAAAAATCACTAATGGGTAGCAGCTAATTTCCCTCATCGGCACTCCACGGCAAAGATGCAGTGCTTCTACGATGGCCTTGGATGTACTCAGCCGCCTTCTGCAGAACCACAGTAGTCCACACTGGGGCGTGCTCGTATGCTCATTGGCATGTACGTGAGACTCCCCATCCATAAGCATGTCACATATGATGGGATGTCCCATTAGACACATGTCCACTAAGCCCGACCTAAGACAGGCCATTCCATCATCTCATTTGTTTAATATGAACGAACATTTTTAGAGTCAAAACTCTATCCTGGCAGATCTTCTCTTGGCTCTAATCTGACTGACGTGTCACAGGTGGAGGACGTTTTATTCTCTTTCATGCTAAGCTTTCTGGCCTCTCGAAATTCAGTTCTTTGTTCTCAAATGGACGCAGCTAAAACTAGACTATCTAAGCGTCCCCAAAGCTCCTGTCTCCTCACCCAAACTTGGTTGGCCTTACAGAATTATGAGAAATTATTTTCCTTAGGTATTGGAAGCATATAACAAGGCCTTACGAGCTCCCAAACCAAATAAAGCCTGGCTGGGGACCAAGTTCCACGGAGTACTAGCAAAAGGGTTGACACACTGTGGGATTTCTGGGGAGGATTTTCATGGAATCCATGTACCCTCAGGCACACGTTTTGGGAGAAAAAGGAAGTGCAAAACTTTCCCTAGAGCCCTTGAAAGGCTGTGGTAATCCCAAAGGCGAAGCAGCTCGGGCCTCCAGGAAAGGCTCAGATCTGTGAGCGCCATGATCTCTGTGCTCTTTAGAATTCTGTCGGGGGGACAGAGGCAGCTGCCGAAGATAGAAAGCTCAAGGCAAGGGCCCTGCCTTCTGGAAATTTCTAGCTGGCTTTGAAAAGCAGGAAGGAAAATTCCGAGGCCTTTTCCTAACAGTGTGCATGGAGCATTTCTTCTGCACATGGATCGCTTGGCATCACAGGTGGGCCTTGTTAACAGTATGCCCACCCCTTGGCCTCTCCTGGGAGCAGGTGTCTAATGAGAACACCTTCTGCCCTTGCCCTGCCTGTTCTCAGCCACTGTCTGTTTGTTTTGTTCTAGGTGTGGGCTTGTTTGTATGTCGACTGATCCACCTGGTGTCTGATATTTTAACACGTCTCATGTAAAATATATAATGACATTTAAAACCTGTAACAGTAACATCAACACTTTTTTTTTTAACTTTATGGCCTATCCCTGGCTCATTATGGAATTTTCTCTTTATATGAGTTATTTGTAAAAGTTATGACTGATTGCACTTAATTTCAGGATTAAGCTCTTCTCTGATTTTATATTTTGACATTTTCTTTTTCTTATTTCTCAAACGTCTGGCTTTTTATTACTTCTTTAGTCTTTATAAAGCTGGTTATGCACCGCCCTTAAAAACCCATATTATAGCAACATGAAGGCTCTGTAAGATTCACTCCTGCTCTGAAGCTGAGTCTAAGAACCTTTATAACTCTGCAAACACTGCAGCCATGAGCTCTCAAAAGGGTCTCCCCAAGTCTAGCAAACAACCTTCACTTATCCCTTTAAACTTCTCTCCCTCCCGGCCTCCCCTGAGAAAGCGACAGCAGCACAGGAAACAGGTATTGTACACGCAAGTCACAAGTGACGCCGTCGAACAGAACAACACAAGTTTGCACGCCACTCCGTGGAATGATACAAGAGGAAGATTTGGGTGACATCCAAAGACCCTTGGAACTGGGTGTCTGCTGACGTGACAATCGGCCAAGCAACAGATCTTCCCCAGGAACCCTACTGTAGTTAGCAGAGGTATAACTTGGCAGAGCTGAACAGGCAGGAGCTGGGGGGTTACTGGGGGCTGCAGGGGAAGGTTCGGGAAGAGGGCTGGGCGGGAGTGGTTGCAGTAAAGCAGGGAAGTGGGGATGGTCCACAAGTTAGTGCGTTCGGCATGCAAACCCATGTGCAGATCCATTCTCTCACCATCGTCGGTGAGGCCACGCGCCTTCATGACTAAACTGTACAGACTTAAAGCGGAGCTGCAAGCCAAGTGCTAATCCAAATGTTTACATCATCCATAGGAGTTGTAACAGCCATTTTGGGCATGACAAACCGAAGCACACACTTCTCCGTTTGTAATCATCAAGATCACTTATTTAATAACCGTTTGAAGACATGTGTGGCACATCCACTTAACTGTTTAGACAGCGCCATCGACTGCTCTCCTATGCCTCCATTTGCTCCAAAAGTCACAAACCACCTGCTTTGGAATCCAGAGTGATCCGATTGGACCTCCCCTAGAAGCTATGAGGGAAGATAATTATAGGGGAGGGGAAATATAATCCTTACTTTATTTTCCTTGTAGTCTTGAAATGTTGCTTAAATGTTTAAATATTTAAAAATTCCCCACAGGGATTGAATTGACCTTTCTGGAAACAGACTCCGCCGAGTTTTGTCATGCTTTGTGCTAATTCCAGAAACGCATTTTCAGAAAGAAAAGCGTTCTTCGGATTGGATTTACAAGAAAATGATTTTTTCTTCCTTGAAATTCAACTTTGTCTTTCTTAAAACAAAACAACAAAACAAAAAACCTCTAATCTATGACTATTTAGATGAATTAAAATGTTGATGCTCAGTGCTCTTTTTAGAGTCAATGTGAATGGAAAGACTCCAAATGAGCTTAGTATCATACTCTCGTGAAAGATGGGAATGACCTTGGCCTTGGGCTGGGATTCAGCTATGCTAGTTGACTGCCAGGAAAAGACAAAAGAGTTCAGAGAACGAGAGTGCCTTAGGTCTCAGCCCTCCCTGAGGTAGAATGAAAGCAGGAATGAGCCTTAGAGGAGCTGACCTGCCTAGTTACTATACGTACTAGCAGAGAGGATTGAAAAATAAATGACTTTTGCCTTCATAATTTTGAAATTATATGAAATAATTTCAACCAGGAAGCCTTGGGTTAGCTCTTGAAGAGCAAGCTATACATTCATACATACATACAATACCTGTATTTCTTTAGGCAAGTGTTTTAAATTTAATTTAAATCCAATAATTTTCCAGTTTAAAATTCTTATTAAAAATTAATAAAAATCAAACAGACCTAAGAGAAGTCTTTTGCCTCAAATAATGGCTGTCATAAAAACTTTTCTTTAATGAGAAACAGCCTAACCTTGGAAACAATGATGCAATAATAGTTAATTAGAGCAACAAGGGAATAGGAAAAGTTTGGTGGAGATGTTTGTCATATTTAAAACTATTACTGACACGGTGATCTTTAAAGGACTTCCTCAAGTAATTACAGAAGATAAATTGAGTCAAATAACTTTTAATAATTGTCTTCAGGCTCTTTCTTTAGCACTTAGAATACTTACAGAAAGCTCTTTAGGTTAAGGACCTTAAAAAGCTAAGAATTTGGTCATGGCTTAAAACTTCATTTATTGTTATTTGCTATATGTTTTATATATATATATATATATCTTAAGGCTTTTTATGTTTCATTTTTAAATAAATATAATGGAGGACATTCATTAAACAGGACAAAACATACATCATTAATTAGCACTGTAAACTAAAAATTCAACCTTCTAACATTATGGAAAAATATAATTTGATATTAAGAGTTTTAAATGGAACAGGTTCTCTCCAACAGGTATCCATCAACCACCAACCATTAATTCATACTCTGGATGAGTTTGAAGGACTTGTAATTAGGCCATCTATAAAATAATGCAATTAAATTAAACTTTATTTTATACCACTAGCTGAAAAATATAACACCACTGGTTGAACTTAGTTATATAAAACTCACAGATGCCTCTTGGTAGATTTTTATTAGATCAATGACTCAGAAATGCAGCTTTTGACTTCTGTGGTATTTTATAAGGTAGTGCAAACTGACATCTAGGGAAGGTTCTAAGATCGTTCCAAGTAGCAAACATGACCACTGAGTACTCTGACAATACAGTGGGGAAGTATTTTCTATATTTTTATAGAAATTTCTATATTTTTATATTGTTATATCTTCTAAACAATTTCCCTTTCCCAGGGAAACCAGCAAATAATTAAAAGCTTTGATTATGACTTAGCTTTCTAACATTTTTAGAGAAGTAGGATATTTTCTAAGCCTTGTATAATTCTTTTTTTAAAAAAAATTTAAAATTGAGACTTAATTGATTTTTTTAATAGATGCTTTTAAATCTTTTCTGCTAGGAGCTACTCCCACCTACCTGCTTATAAATTTAGCTCTGAATATTAACAAACATTATTCTCTACTTCTTCAGAACACCTAATGAATAACTAACATGCTCTGAGGTGACAATTGTTACTCTGAGGTTTCACTTTCTGTAACTCTGATGATCTTTAGAGAAGGGCCACCCAATCCCATATAAGTGATTATATTTACCTCCCACAATCACTTAAGGCTTTCCAGAATGCCACACAGAGCTTCACGCTTTTGAACACACACACACACACACACACACACACACACACACACACACACACACACACACACACACATACACACACACACACACATTTGGATGTGATGGTGAGGGAGGATCTCCTACCAACATTCATACATGGGAAAGCCAGGGGTTTGCAGCAGTTGTTCGTAAACTTCTCCAAGAGCTCATTACAGCGCGTGGTCATGCACTTGTGTTTTGCTGAATGTGTTCTACTGAGGAGGAGCAGAGATGGCCACTTCTGAACACTTAAAAGCTGATGTCAGCACGGTGCACTTGGGAGGGACTCAGGGTCACGGAGCACCAGGCCAGGCAATGTGCAGATATCATGGTCCTCAAGAACCAGAAGTCCCATGCACAAAAGCATGGATGTGCCTATTGTGGCTCCCCCAGAGAAGCCCTTCACATGCCGCCCCAAGAATTTTCAGTGATTCTCAACCAAATGTCTCAAGCTTTCAGACTAGCCAATGGGGAAAGTTTCAACGGATGTGAAAATAGGATTGTTTTTTAAAATATAAACTTAAAATCTATGCCAGAATGTTTACATTCCAAGTAATTTTTCTAAAGTATGCAAATGTGAAACACGAATATTCAAATATTAAGCAGCTCAGAATAAAATGGGTCACAATTTCCCATGCATTCCAAGGATCGAATCAATACCGCCAAATGGAAAAAGGCTGAGAACCACTGTACAGCTGTGAGAGCTCTTCCCCTCCTCCCTGGCTCGTCTCCCCCAACATTGGCATCAGCTGCAGGGAATCTCATGCAAGTCAAGTATTTCTCACAAATAAAGTGCATAAATCCTTAGGAACCATCGGACACAGAGGGCTGACTAGCTCGTGGACACGAAGTACAAAATGGGCAGGATGACGCTGATATAGACACGTTTCTCTATATATCACTTTACCCTTAGCCTTTTTCCTGTAAAAGCACGTTAAGACAGACACCTGGAATGAAAGCCGAAAAACTCACACAGGACGGGTTTTAACTGCGGGTTCCCAAACCAAGTACGTTTCTCATTTTAGGACAGTGTTTACACGTCAACCAGTCACGAAGCACAGCGAATGAAGGATAATCGACAGAGCACTTCGGAAGCCACCAGACATTACAAATCTTCCGCATTGCTGGGACAGAGTACCTCGGGCCGGTGACACAACACTGGGACACACTACACAAGCGCAAGTTCAGGAAGAGAAAATAACCGTTGGTAGCCTTACATTATGAACCTGATGGATCGCTGAGAAAGGAAATCCAGCGTTCTGATTGGTCCATATTTCACAGACAGACGACTGCTGGTATAAACAGAAAACTATCTTATCTTGTCAATATTTAAAACATGGCAGCTACCAACATCTATCCAGGAAGGGGAGGAGGGAGACAGCAGAATACAAGAATCACATTTCTTAATAAATAAATAAAAAATTAAAAGAATGTTTAGGGTACTCAAGGTCTAACGACTGACTTCCAAGTCATTCTTTTTGATTGAAAGTATTCTGGGTTGGCTGGGAGTGGGGTGGGGTGAGAGGCTAGACCATTTATGCATGAGTGCTATATCAAGGGAAATTACCAATAAATTCACACCTCAGAAAAAAGCAAACTATTTTTACTTTTGCCATGAAGAAAAGCCGCATCTTCCCTCTCTTCATGGGGTTATTTTCAGAAAATAATTATTTCGTTGAATTCAAGACAGGTGGGGAAGGCATCTTTAAAATCAGTTAACATCTGGATTTTCTTATCTTCAATGGTCAAGAACTAACAGTAAGCGGTACTTGTGCCTCCAGGGATCTCTAGGGCAGAACTCTGTGGCTGAAAAACCACAGGTACCAGGTCCCCCGTAGAAGAGGGTGTACTGGAACAGTCCCTGCTGAGAGGAAGGGTTGGGGACAGGGCAGCTCAGCAGCCATTTACGGGTGCGATGAACCAGCGTCTTTACCGGGCTCTCCACCGTACTAACAGGCATCTAAAACCGTAATGTGTGCTCAGAACCCAACGCTCAACCAACCACCAGCCCTCCTAGGCGCTGCAGCAGAAACTTCCATATAACCTGTGGTGTTCATTGCCCAAGTTTTTCAGAGTTCTTTTCGTGAATGTTGTCACCACAAAACACACTGTGATAGGGTATATAATCCTAGTACTCCAGAGGCTGAGGCAGAAGGTCTGCTGAGCTACGGAGGAAAACTGTCAAAAACTAGTATCCCTCCACAAAAACCAACCAAACAAACAAAACCCCCAAAATCCAAACACTGTGAAACTGAATAACAGGATATGGTCTGAACTCACTTAGCAAGCCCCGTGTGTGTCCCTAAGAACCCCAGTGGATCTGACAAAGACCACTGCGGGGAGGGAACATATATACCCACAATACGTCCCGGAAACCCACTGAGGGGCAGTGTCAGCCATAAACAAACTATGGGAGCCAGCTTGTCCTGGATTAAAAGTTCCCTCCTCTGCCATCTTCTCAGAGACGCTCACTAGACGTCAGCAACTCTCTCCAGTTCCGACGCTTCTCCACCACACTGGTGCCTCTCCCGTCTGCCCGGTGTGCTGGAGACAGATTGCAGATGCCTGGTATTCCGTATGGAAGTCACAACCCTGAGATCGGGCCATCTCCCATTTGTTGGCTCCCACTTTAAGCTTCAAGCCATTTTCTCTACAAAGGAGGATTTTTATCCTATTTTCCAAAAAATTCATTCTCTGACAAGTCATGTCTTGGGGCTAATCATCCTACCTTCCCTACTCCTAATGGCTTCTTTCTGATCTAAACATACAGTGTCCCTCAGTATCTATGGGGGATCAGTTCCAGGACATAACCTACACACACCTCCTGTACACTGCAAAGAACGTAACACACAGGTGTCATACTATACTGTCTAGGGACGAATGACAGAACACCTAGGTGATCTACTGTACTGTCTCTGAAAAACATGACAAAATCGTACAGCATGTTTAGTATCTTTGATCTGCTGTTAGTTGTGTCTAGGGATGCAAAAAGGAAGGATGTGGAGGGCCACCTGTGCTGACTCTAGGCTTAGCTGGATTGATATCTTTACTGGCACTAAATGTATTCACAGGACGCCCTCAACCCATAGAACCCTCTCACCCATATTATGAGTCAATTCTGCCATGTCAGTCAAAGCCTCTAGCTCTTGCATAGACTTCTAACAGCACCAGGCGCTAACACGCCACCAGGCACCTGACAAAGGAAGAGTTCAACATTCGGAGAGACTACATGACTGGCTGAGGCCCCATGGAGTTGGCATAGATAACAGCTTCTGGGAAGCTGTGAGGGACTTCACCAGAAGGCAGAAAAACTGCTGAGAGGAGCTTGGATTTCTGAGCCTGAAGCAAATACCTGGAGATGCGGCTGCTTCCCCGTACGGTCTCAACTCCATAGTTATCCAAACACAGAAAAATTTTATTTCCTTTCCACCGTTAGTGTTGAATGGACCAGACCCACACAGGTAGGAACAAGACCACTTATTAGTTTACGTAGGCGGCACAGCTTCCTGGTCACTTTTCAGTCATAAAGTTTTCCTTTTATATGAACTAATATCTCATTGCTGGTTCTAACTTTCCCCTTCCTCAGCATGGGCCAGGACACCAGAGGTAGGGAGAGAGGAGGGGTGTGCTCTCTCTTCTTCTAGGAGGATGGGGTGGGTGGTGTGGTCTCTCTTGGTGGCATATCTTCTCTGTGCTTCCTTGGGAGGAGGCCTTGGGGAAAAGATACGGACTTTCTCATGTGTGAGTCAGATGGCTTCTGACAGTTGGTACTACCGTTCCAGCACACACTAGTGTGGCGTGCAGGGGAGGGCTCAGCCACCCTGCTTTCTCGCTGCACACCCATGCAACTCCCATGGCATGCACACATCCTTGTCACGTAGAACAGAAGTCAGCCTTTTGGACTGTTCTCAGTCTCTGCTGGGACATACCTGTCTGTCCTCCGAGGCGCAGGAGGTGCTACGCGCATCCAAATCTAGCTCGGGGAAAGATGTGCCAGTTTCCCTTCTTGGCCAGCACTCCCAATCCAGATGCACATGTCCCCTCGGACCCTTCCCAGCCCTATGCTGGGGGAGCATAAGGGCATACCGCCCTATATTCCACGGGAATGGATGAAAAGTCTCAACCCTTTCCTCAGGGACTCTGTTCTCTGCCTGTCCCTAGCCCTGAGCCTCTGGCCTGGGGACAGGATGTGACACTGGCAGGAGATGCCTCACTGACTGTGGGAAACCCTGAGCAGGTGTGAGCCTCTTGCATCAGCAACTTCTCTTTAGGGTGTGAGGTGTTTAGTTTCTACAGGGTAATGCCCACTTGGTGTGCTGTTACACGACAGTATCTCCCAACCATAACGCGACCAGAGCTGAGCAATGTAGAGAGCACCCTACGCAACTTTGATTTCACCAATGAATTCCCTCAGTGAAGGGAGAAAAGCCCTCGCCTCTGCTCACATATACTGAAGAGTTTGTGCATGTTTCTGCCTAGGGCAGCTGCTGCAAGTAGCTAGCTTCTGTTGATGAGTAGTCTTAGATGAACAAGGAGTTAAAACTTCAAAACTCCTAATAGTCGTGTGAGTCGTTGTAAATGGCAAAAAGTCTGATTTTAAAATACAGCTTAAATGAAAGGAAGGTAGTTAGCTTTTTTAGGAAGATTTTTATAAAAAGTAGATACATTCCGGATAGCCCAGCTGTTTTGTTGGCAGTAAAGAATTTGCCAGATCTGCTTGCCAGCCAAGTTCAGATGGGTGAGCCATAACAGATGAATTCCTAATATGAGATGGCCCTTTTCTTGGACAGGGCCATGAGGCTAAACGCAGGTGAGCTTTCACTATGGAACTCGCTCCATCTACGAAGATACTATTGCAGCACACAACATGTGCTAGGATTAACGAGTTTTGAGAAAGAAAAGAAACTACCAGTGATAACATTTTATCTGGGGTGGGAGGTGTTCTAGAAAATTGATGACTTAAAGTCACGTTTTTAAATAATTTAAATTATGTGTTCATGAGTGGGCTTGTACATGTGAGCTCAGTGCCCTCAAAGGCCAGAAGAGAGTATCAAATCCCCTGGAGCTGGAGTCACAGGCAGTTGTCATGGGTGCTGAGATAGTACATGGGTCCTCTGCCAGAGCAGTACACACTCTTAAACATCTCTCCGGCCCCCAAAGCTAAGTTTTAATGAACCTTTAGAACATCTCCATCTGCAAAGAGCAGTTCCTGGCTTACTTAATTTACCAGGTCAACTCATCAGCCACTTTAAATGAGAGAGGGATTTTATTTTTCCACAGCTAAATTTCCAGAGGCCTGGAACACAGGAGGCGCTCAGACACATGTAAGGAACAAATGGAATCCATTAGGAGTTCTTGGTAAACGGTAATGTGCTACAGAGACAGTCAGCGCTGTTACCCATGATCGGTTGCATTCGTCTACTTCATTATTGCCATGTGTGCATTAGGAAACCAAGTCACTGCCGACACGCTTCTAGAAAGATGTCTCAGAGATCAACCTTAGAGAGCTCTTGCTGGAAAAAGAAAAAAAAAATCCTTCTTTTTTTTTCCTGATGAAGACTGACCAAAGGCTGTCACCTTTGCTGGCGAGAGAAGGGACGCCTGTCACCTCACCTCTGTATCAGAGGCTGTGGCAGAGCTTGGAGACAGTTCTGCAAAAGAACATCACTCATCTCTTGGCTCTTTCATTTGCTTATCACTGTTCTCCTAACACCCTGTCCACATGGACTGCAAAAGCTGATTTAGTTTATCTGAGCTGGAATTACTATGAAATCCAAATAAGTGGGGTTTAAGTGAAGATATGGTAGTCTTTAAGTTTTGTTTTTTTTTTTTTTTACATTTATTTATTTATTTGCACAAGTATGGAGGTCAGAGGACAACCCATGGATTGTGGGTTCTGAGGGTCAGAGTTAGGCCTTCAGCTTTGGTGCTAAGTGCCTTTACCCTCTGAGCCATCTTGCCAGCCCACAATACTCTTATAATTGTGACAACATCAACAACATAATTGTACTTCTTTGATGATGTAGTTAATACTCATTAGAAGGAATGTATAAGGCTGGGTATGGTGGTGCACGCCTTCAATCCCAGCACTCAGGAAGCAGAGGCAGGGGGAATCTCTGTGAGTTTGAGGCCAGCATGGTCCATCTAGGGAGTTAGGACTATGTAGAGACCCTGTCTCAAAAAGTTGGAGGAAAAAAAAGGAAGGAAGGAAGAAAGAAGAAGGCATATAATTTTCTCTTGGTTCAGAACTACTTTCCCTCGACACACTTTCCCTGTGTCCTTAAAGCGTACATCTAGACCCTGTTATCTTGTACCTTGGGTTACCATGACACCACTTCAGCAAATATCAGCACAACACAATTGCATTCAAATCTAGCCATACAATAGAAGGAATGCTTCCAATCTCCAAAGTTTTCTTGCTAGAGATGGCTTTCTTTTCTGCTCAACTGATAGCAATCTAGTCCTTTACAGGAAATCATCTCTCTCTCTCATCATCCATTAGGCCTTCCCTACTGGAACATCCTCAAAAAGAAAAAAAAAAGCTAAATAATCTTCCATTTCAGAGCAAAACATTCCTGTTCTACCAAATTCCATTCTCCATGCCCAGCTCAGTTCCTTGTTCTTTAAGCAAAGTC
The DNA here is from genome assembly GCA_902168325.1 of Peromyscus nudipes. Taxonomy (NCBI): domain Eukaryota; kingdom Metazoa; phylum Chordata; class Mammalia; order Rodentia; family Cricetidae; genus Peromyscus; species Peromyscus nudipes. Next base: position 21,189 of record CABHPH010142688.1, read on the forward strand.
TCCACCTGAGGTTGCTCTTAGAAAGACTTTTCCGGTTTCCTACTCAATGCATGTTATCACCCTGTCTATTTCTTAGTCTCCTGTTGGCTCCCATTCTATTAGCCATTAGCTAATTAGCTACTAGCTATTAGCTAGCCATTCTTGGACCACTAGAGTTCTGGACTCTTGTATCATTTTTGGTTATACTAGGTGGTCTTTCCTGGTTCTAACTCCCATGTTGGCATCTCCAGTCTAGACCTCTCTCCCAGAACTCCAAACTGGGATACCCAGCAACTGACTTAACACCTCTACTCAGACACTTAGTTGGCATCTCAACCTGAAATGCCCCAACCCAATCAGCCAGAGGCCCGCAGTCCCTGGTCCTCAGTCCTGATCTCACACTCTATGTCCAGCAGAAATCCGCCCGCACTTACTCACTCAGCTCTCACTACCTGAGGTTAGCCCTACCTATTCTCACCAGACCATCCTTTTCTTTCCCAGTGAGGTTCGTCACTTCCACTATTATTCTCTTAGTGTATATTTACAATACAGGAACCAAAGCGACACATGTAAAACAAGAGCCAGACTATGCCGCTCAGCTTGCCTTCTCTGAGAAGAAAACCAAACTCTTCACAGTGGCCTCTAAGGTCTTCTGGCCCCCACCCCACATGCTTCCTCTTCCTATAGACCATTCTGCTTTAGAGAGCCACATGCAGACACCTGCTTTAAAGCATCTGCCGGTGTCTTCGTCCAGATGTGGCAGGGCTGGCTCCCTCATGCCCTGCATTTTCCTCTCACGACACAGGCTCAGAAAGATCTTCTCTGAGCCCCCCAGCAATTTTCTATCCCATTCAGGACCATGTTTCCCATACCGCCAAACGGTTGTTCCTTCAATCAGAAGTTTAAGGTCTGGGGAAAGTTTAGAGCATAAGAAATGAGTGATCTCTCTGGTACCCTGACATTCCTCCAAATAGCCATGGGTCACCTAAGGCATGCAAGGACTGGAGTAGGGATCAGCCCTGTTTTTAATTGACATTTATGGAAGGATGATTGCTATGGACATGATCTTTTCCATAAACACGGTCAGAAGGAGCCTTCAGCGGGAGTTAAGAATCTGATGGTGGATCTCCAAATAAAGTAGGCTGTTGACAGCTCCAGCTACCCAGCCATTCCAATTAGGCTCTGGAAACCTTCAGGGACGGCTGTTGATGTGGTGTAGTTAGTTTAATAAGGAAACTTCTGTGAATACAGCCCTCCAGCCAGATTCTACATGTGATGAAAATTTCTGTCTTGGTCTAGACCTGAAAAGAAAAAGGACTCTCTCTTGTTTTTCTTCTGTTAGTGTAATACTTTCACACTTCGGGGTGTTCAGAGATTGTCCAGGAAGACATATGAAAGGCTCAGAATGGAAGCTAAAGGAACAAGGAAGTCTGTTCCTCCTCCCAGAGGACAGCACTCCTAAAGCAACACAAAGGTTCAAAGGCAGCAGAAGAAAAGGACACGTCACCAGAGGAAGCCTCAGCCTTAGCCAGTGATCTTGGCAGCTCCTTGAGAAGACCTGATTAGATCTGTCAAAATGGAGTCAAACAAACCCAGCACAGCTAAGCCCCCAGTGCAGACTTCCTTCTAGCCGCTGTGGTCCTGTGGTCCTTGCTTCTGTGTGTGGGCACCAGCTAAACCCCACCTGGATGCCAGAAACTTCTGTTTCCTCTGAGCTGCCTAGAGGCTGCAGGCCAGCATCTGATCACTTCTGTCCATCTCCCCTAGATGGAGGCTGACCCTCCCACCTTGTGGGCACCCTCACCACTGCATCTGATTTTGATTCTTCTTCACAGCAGCCCCGCTGTCAACCTCTCAGGTTCAGTGTTAGCATCTCTTTCTCGTCTCAAAGAGTGAAAGGCAGGAGCGACTGTGTTGCTGACCCTCTTCACAGAAGGTTTCAGATGAGCTGTTTTATTTGCAGAGAATGACAGACTCAAGAAAACGCCATCTCCCATCCTTTCGCTACCTCTCTGGAGAGCCATCTGACCAAATCTTCACGGTCATGACCTTCCCCTTACGTTGACGACGGGAAAGATTCTTGGAAGGGAGAAGTTGGGCTAACTGGTGTTTCCTTAGTGACACCTGATTGTGGGACTCAATACTGCAGGTGACAGCATTGTAAGCGTAAGCAAATGTAAGCGTAAGCAAACTGTGTTTCCACTGGAATGGAACAAGTTCTAGTACTGGGTGCTCAGGTGTCTCCCCGCACCTCCCCATATCTCTCGCCTTCTCTTCCTTGTTAACTCTCTTCCTGGTTCCAAAAGCACGTTAAATAATCTTTTCAGCTGCCAGTGTGGCAGAGAACTATAGGTTACGGTATGCCTATCACCTATTTGTTGGTATAATCCATAACCTAAAAGGACAGTTGTAGTTGTCCTTGGCGTGACTCAATTATCTGTAAAATCTCTTCACAGGTAAAAAACACAGAGCGGGATAGAACCAAAAGCCTTCTGTGTACTCACTGGACAGCTCTCTGGGTACTGGAGCTCTCTCTGCCATGTGAATTTAAGACAATTGGGATCATACTGTTTATAGCAACAGGAGCTGTTGTACGTGTTCTACCTCAAAGCTGAAATGCCGTCTCTACTGATACAAACATGTTTCAGGCCAGCAAAAAGCAGAACTATGAATAACTTGTTCAGAAAGGCAGCAGTCGGCTTTTTATCATAGCATGAATTGCTGCAAAGAAACTAGATTTTTGCAAAGTAATGTGGTTTTTTTTGTCAGTAATGTCTCTCCAAAATATACATTATAGTCCTTTCTTGCAAGCAGAGGCTGTCATTTTCTTTATTTCAACTCATTTATTAACTTTATGTTCAACATTTGTTTCTTGCTTCTGGTTAAAAAGAAGCAATGGACAGAGCCATTTGTTAGAGGATGTTTTCCGAGATTCCACCATGTGCTCATTTCATCCTCATGGAAAAATTGGAAAAAACAAGAGCTACCTGAACACTCAATCACCTTGAATGATGTCAATTTAGGAGATCTCTGGTAGGAAGCTATGGATTCCCCTCAGCTGTACTTTGCTCAGCGTCTATTTGATGCATCGGTGGATGATCTGAGAGGTGTGCCTTTCAGGTTAACTTCTTAAATTTAGTATAGTACAGAGCTGGGAAGGAGCTCGCTGATAAAACCAGTCCAAACCAAGTTCTACAAATGCTTCAACAGTCTAGGATCACTAGACAAACAACTTGGTAAGAAATAATATAAATGAAAAAAAACAAAACACCGCTGTTAGGGGCTGAGAAGGGAGGGAGGCGTGGCTAGAGCTCCTTGATAGTGTCCGGGAAAATGTCATGGAATGTCACCTGCTGTATTTACATCATGACCTGTGAGTTCGGAAGAATTAGTTGCATGTTAGTGGTGCTCAACACAAAGATGCAGACATGGCCAAAGCTGAGGATCCAGGTTGATGCGTAGCTTACATCCTACCTATCAGAAGGATGCTGGCAAGGAATTAGTTAGATAAGGTTAATATAGAAAGGGGAAGGCATCAAATTGCCTTTTGTCTTAATCCCTTGTATACTCTCCACACAAATATTCAATCAGGTATAATACCAATATCACAAATATTTTGTAAATGAAAATATGATTACACATTTTGAAACATGTAATTCATAAAGATCTTGACATGTTTTATATATCATAAATCTTTTCTCAAGGAAAGCTAGCTTATACCATGTGCAGGAACCACTTAGGCAGAGTTCACATTCATAAGGATTCTATTTCCACGCCAGTGGAGAGATATTAGTTTGGGCTTACAAACTGGAAAATAGAAATAGTTTTGTAAAACAGCTACATTTTTATGCATTTATTCTGTTGCAGTTGAAAAAGCATAATGAAGAAGAAAATTAGAAAGCATCTCATAATAATAACAATAATTTTGAGGATAATCCAAATACATAGCTTCACAGTTTCTAAAATGCTTTGACAAATGTTACTCCATTTGTGCTTCAAAATAATAATAGGAGGTGGGTATTAGCTACACTCAGAGAACCAAGGAGCTGTCCAAGGTGACAGAGGTGGATTTTTTAAAAAAATTTATTTATTTATTTATTTATTTATTTATTTATTTATTTATTTTAAGGCTTGACTTCATTACTTCAGATCTGAGAGTCTAAAAAGCTCATCGAATTAAGTACGGAAACTGAAATCAATACCCTTATAACGTAACTAATTTCTATCGGATATTGGCAAAATTAGAAAAAGTGAGTTTCTTCAGTTGCTCACTGTGGCTATTTCTGTCTGCTTGGAAACCAACCCCATTTCTGGTAAGAGGAATCTGACTGTCCATGCGGAGAGCTCCCTCCCTTCCACATTACACAAAGAAACACACACACACACACACACACACACACACACACACACACACACACCTCTACCTCTATGATTAGCTTAGAGAGAGAAAATTGATCCAAACCAGACTGATCTGAACTGAGAGGACTCAACACCATACTTTCAAGATGGAAGGATCAACTCTCTTTGGTGTCGGTTCAAATTGTAGAGGAACTGGGCTTCAAACTCCCCGGATGTAGGGAAAGCTTATTAGGGAAAGGAGCCAACCCAAAGGAGTATAGAAAAATCTCAGAGAAACGATCGTGGGGGTTTTTCAGCAAGCCACAGGCACTACAAAAATCCCAAGATCAGTTCCAACGAAACGGGGTTTTCAGATATTGTCCTATTTATTTATTCAGTTGGAAACAGAATCTTTTCTATTGACTTTAAAAAACAAGATAAAACAAGACAAAAACAAAAACAAAATGGCCTGGTTTGAATCGGCAACAACCCCTTGGCTAAGCACCAGCACGTGCAGCGAAGGCAGAAACACCAGAGCTTCATGATCTTGGCTGTAAGAGCGCCTGGACTTCAGAGGGACTTGACTCAGTAGAGCCCTTTCCATGGAAGTCATCTTGAAGTGTTTTGTTGTTGTTGTTACTCACACGCATCCAAAGAGTCCTTACTGACATGGTTCTTTAGTCACACACCAACATTATTAACTTTGAGAGGTGTATGCCACCAGCCCTATTTCCTCTACATTTTTTTTTTTAAAAAAAAAAACCTTTTCTTTTATTTTTATCGCTAGAAAAAGAAAAGGGAGAGGAGAATGACAGAATTCTCTTAGCCTTTAAATTTTTAGCAAGGTCAGTTTATAACAGCTGAAACTCTGACCCATGGACTCAAGAACTGGACTGAATATAATGAGGAGCATTCCAAAAATTTAACAAGTAGAAAAATAGCCTGGTGTGTGTCTTTGAGAGCAAGCTGCTCAATGTCAGCAGGCCTCAGGCACTACGAAAACCACAAGGTCAGTTCCATTGAAACACGGTTTTCAAATATTGTCCTATTTCTTTATTCAGTTGAAAATAGAATCTTTTCTATGGAGTTAAAAAAAAAAGGTCTGGTTTTAATTTCTCTAGAAAAATGACTGGAGGTGTTGAGGTCTGACTTGGGTCTGTGGGGACAAACTCCAGCCATCTCATTTGCTTCTTTGACAGACTTAACGGAGAACAAAAGATTCCAGATGTATAATACAAGGCGTGAACCTCGAGGGGGCAGCTCTCTCATTGCTTCTGATTATGTAAAGACTCGATATGGGGATAAAAAAGACCCTGACCATATGGGCATTCCTAAGCCCAAAGTTGTCAGAGCTAGAGGGTGTACTTTGAGAAGAGGCGATGGATTGACTAAATTAATAAAGAAAGCGCACAGCACTCTAGGTTTGTATCTGTTTTCTACCTGGGCTTGGTGTGAGGCCTTCAGCAGCAGGAGTAGTCAGTCTGGCTTCTTGGCTCATAGACAGCATCAATATCTCTGAAGCTGAGCTGTCAGCTTGTCCACTGGACCAGCTGTCAATCAGGAAGCTCCTATGCCAAAGGGTTTATTCTCAACCTTCTTTTTGGTTGCATATTATCTGCCCATGCTTAAGTCTGAAGAGTTTCTCTTTAGACCATGGAAGAAAAACTTGAAATCATGGGCAGGCAAAGCCTTTATAAGTAGGATCTCTCTGATGGAAAATCTAAATTAAAATGGAGCCACTAACTGATAGACATTAGAAAGTATCTGATGTAATACAGCAATAAAAAATTGTTTCTTCCAACATAGCTGTTATTTTCTGAAGGCTTATTCTGTAACTTCCCAAAATGCTGAGCCCTGGGTAGAACTTCCAGGAGAAACACATCTTTTCTCTCAGGAGAAATGGGATAGTGTAAATAAATAACAAGCTTCTTTCTCTTTTCAAAGAGGGATAAATACTTTTGGGGGACATCTGTACTTCTCTAGTTAAAAATTTTATGTACTCTGTGTCTTTTAAAAGTCCAAAATTTCAGGGCTGGTGCTATAACTGGGTCATCTTGCCATGAGAACATGAGAACCTGAGTTCGGATACCCAGCAGCCTTGTAAAAAGCCCTGCATGGCGGTGTGGCCCTGTCATCCTAGTGCTGAGGCTCTCTGGGGGCTCACTGGCCAGCCAGCCTAGGATACTCAGTGAACTCCAGGTTCAGGGAGAGACTGTCTAAAAAATAAAACAAAATAAACAAATAAACAAACAAGAAACATATGGGTTGATTGAGGAAGATACCCAATGTCACCCTCTGGCCTCAACAAGCTCAGATGTATCAGTGCCCCTCCCCACACATGCACATATACATACAACACACACATATACAAGTTCTAAATTTCATTTAAGGAAAAAAAAATCCTCTTCTCACTTAATGTTTTATACAATCATGTCACAATATATTATTTCCAAAGGATTTCCTTGGCTGTATTCTTTTGTAACTTGGAAGTGGCAGAGATGGATTCCCCCATAGGTTCATATATTTGAATGCTTGGTCTCCAGTTGATAGAACTATTTGGGAAGGATTAGGAGGTGTGGCTTTACTGGAGGAAGTATGTCCCTGTCTGGGCAGGCTTTAAAGTTTCAAAAAACCCACATCTCTCCCAGTTAGTGCTCTCTCTCTCTCTCTCTCTCTCTCTCTCTCTCTCTCTCTCTCTCTCTGTCTTGTAGCTGAATCTCAAGATGTAAGCTCTTAGCCGCTGTTCCAGTGCCATGTCTGCCTGCCTGCTGTCATGTTCCCTGCCATGATGGTCATTAACTAGCCCTCTGAACTGTAAGTCCCAAATAACCTCTTTCTTTTTTAAGTTGCCTTGGTCTTGTTGTCTTATCACAGCAATAAAAAAGTAACTAAGGCAACTATCTCTGCCTGTCTGTCTGTCTGTCTGTCTATCATCTATTAACATCCATCCATCCATCCATCCATCCGTCCATCCATCCGTCCATCCATCCATCCATCCATCCATCCATCCATCCATCCATCCATCCA
>CABHPH010142688.1:28542-45696 GCA_902168325.1 Peromyscus nudipes
CCATCCATCCATCCATCCATCCATCCATCCATCCATCCATCCATCCACTATGTGTCCTTCCATCCAGCCTTAATAGTTTATACTATACTTTCACACATATTATCTGAGAAGCAGGCATTGTCCACATCTTAAACCAAGTAAATTAAAGTTCAGAAATACATAATGACTTGGTCCAGGTTGCACATCCAGAAAGAAATCAACTCAGAACCCAACTGAAGACACCCTGAAGAAAACAGCGTCACTGTTGAAGAAACACCCAGGCAAGACTGTCTGTGCACAGAGTCTACTCTGGCCCCCACACAAAGCTTTCTGCAGACACAAGAAGACAGAGTGTGGCCAAGATGGAAAAAGGGTCTACTTTGTTTGTTTGTTTTTCAAGACAGGGTTTCTCTGTGTAGCCCTGGCTGTCCTGGAACTCGCTCTGTAGACCAGGCTGGCCTTGAACTCACAGACATCCGCCTGCCTCTGTCTCCCAAGTGCTGGGATTAAAGGCGTGCGCCACCACCACCCGGCTCAAGAGTCTCTACTTTATCTTCTGTAATCCTCATAACTTTTTATCTAACAGGTTTCCTGATGGCAACCATGAGCTGACTCATAAGGTCACTAAGCTATTCGTGACTTCTTCCTTGTGCTACTCGTATCTACATATACGTATTACAGCACGTGGGGGAATTGCTGTTTGTTGAACTGTTCTCAAACTATTTTATAGCACTGGGCATCAGGGGCTGTTGGGGAAGAAGGCTGACAGAAGGTCTGAATCACCTGCCACCTATTTACTGTGAGGCACAGCCCTCACCCACCTCAGTGCAGATAGACTGTTTGGAGGATTCAATAAGAGGATACAGAAAAAGCCAGTAGGGAAAACAGGGACCAGCAGGGACCAGCAGGGACGGTGGCAGCAGGGCCCCCACATGGGTGTTTCCATTTCCTTCCCTTTAATAATATCAAAAGAACGGAGATCTGTGGAACTAAGACATGTAAAGTACTTCCAAATGAGGGAGTAATTGATCTAGTCATACATATTAAGTAATTCTTTGTAGATCAAGAAATATTAGGCTTTCAACTGAATTAACTTTCTAATGAATTAGAAACAATTTGGAAAAGGCCTTTGGAGTGCCTAATGTCTGCTCCAGGCAATATTGCGGGGCTTTGTTTTCTTCTCATCACCATGAGAGCAGTCAAAACACAAGGAATTCCACGCTGTGGATTTTCCTTGGTGACCTCTAAGTTGATGCTGGTGCAGAGGAATGTGTTCCTCTTACCGTTTCTGTATTTGTGAAAACATACGCAGTACTTCATTCTCCCGTGAATTTCTGCAAAGGGAAGTCCTTCCTTCTATAAACGGCCACTGCATTGCAGCTTGTGGGTACTCTTTGCTCTTTTCTTCCCGAGTCTAAGACTGTCCCTCCTGAACACCAGAAATCCAGCCTCTTCTTTGGCTCACTTAAAGAGTACATTGACTTTTCCAAAGTGTCATTCAAGAAAACTGCAAAGTGTTGCAATTAGACCCTAAATACTGGGGCCATTTTCCTCCATCTGGTGTATTTCTCATATTTACATTTACTGCCTCATCTTCACAGGAATTAGAACATAGTGCTGTTCTGCCATGTATGAGATGCACATCAGCAGTGTGGAGAGCACCTCATTTATGCTACAAAGAGATAAAGCAGATGCTACGGTCCTCAGGAAATCGAAAGGCACCGTACACAGGAAGGTATAGTTATGTAAGTGTGAGTGTGACGTTTATTTCTAAGGGGTAGGGAAATGGAGACCCATTTCGTAACTTCCGGGCTAATGAGCTCAGTTTAGAAGCACAGGCCAGGGAAACAACGTTTTTCAGTATGGCAGAAAGACCACTGTCTAGAATTGCTTACATCATTGCGCTAACTTTTCAAAGTGCTATTGGTATTAGAATCAACTGTGCTTTTCACACTGGATGCCAGAGTAGTGTGTTTATATTGTGGTCAAAGCAAATAGCAGCCACAATATTTGCAAAGCACCTATATTCCAGACGGACCGATCTATCTATCTATCTATCTATCTATCTATCATCTATCTACCCTGTGTATTCGTGTGTATGTGTGTGTGTGTGTGTGTGTGTGTGTGCACATGCATGTGAGTGCAGCATGCCACAGTACGCAAGTGGAGGTCAGAGGAGGGGATTGAGTCGGTTGTCTCTTTCCACATGTAAGTTCTAGGAATGAAGCTCAGGTTGTCATGCTTGGTGGCCGGTACCCTGACCCACTAAGCCATCTTGCTAGCCCAAGACAGAGATCTTTCATATTGGTTTAAATTGGAAACCAATTTGGTTTAATAGGGAATTAAAATACTACCCTAGCATTACATTTTCAATATCCACTAACAAACGAGTTTGATAGGTGGAATGGATATTATGCTGATCTCAATTTAATTTTGAACTCAGATTCTTTCTTTCCTGAAGCAACGTAGATCTTCTGGGCAGATTTCAAGAAGGCAAAAGTCCCGTGAGTTACTGCAGTCACTTAGAACTTGAAGGTTTTTGGCTTTGGAGCCCCAACAGAGGGGCTCAGGTGAACAAGAAGATGTAGAGGGGTTCCCAAGCATGAGAACCTGTCTCGGGGATCTCCTACTAACTGCACCCTCTTCTTTTAGCAGTAAAGAAAGCGAGTTTAAAGGTGGACTTCCATATTTTATGGAAACTAGAGAGGGGATTAACCCACCTCTTGTAAGCCTCTTGGGAGAGACCCTTGGGGGAGAGGCACCGGAACCACGCTACTGGTTGGAAAGATGCGTTCTTATAGGGATTTTAACTGCTAATTCCAACCCACTGAAACCCAAGTTGAGTAGCTCAACGTCCAAGTTCAGGGCAAGATATGGTCTGGGGCAAGTGTTTTAGACTGTTTTAAAAAAAAACAGATTTCAAAATTTTGTACAAAATTTGTACAGCAAATGACTCCAACTCCAGCTGGGGAAGATTAAGAAGAAAAAAAAAGCCCAACAAAACAAAGCATCATCTGAGCACCTGACTATAATTAGAGTCAGGTAAATTGCACCGTTCAAACAACAAAATCACCAAGTGTATTTTGAATGGTTAACGTTTCGGAATGGCACAATTTTAAGCAGTATACAATCATTACTCCACGATTCTTGTCCTTGCGAGCAGATTCTCAAAACAAATTCCCAAACTGAAAGGAATACAGCCTAGAGAACTGCAATCCCAGGATCTCTTTTTCTTATTGATCAGATTCCGGTAGTGCTATCTTCTTCTTTTTCTCTGCAGCTAAAGTGCTATATTGAACTGCAGGATGCTAGACGGCTTCTAATAAGCTCCGGGCTGCGGGCGGAGCCTCTGTCTCCATCAGTCATTCGATCCCTGTTAGCTGGACCCGGGAGGTAAATACGTATGCTTGCAGCCCTTCTACCACAGCCCATCAGCCGGCTAATCTCACTCTGCTTTCTGCTTTCCTCACCTGGCCAGATAAAGGCTCATTCAATTTTCTCAAGGCAAGACAAGTTCCTAAAAGGGATGCATTTCAGGGAGCAGTGACAAGAAAAAGGATGTGGGTTATCAAAAGTATTCCTGGCCCTGCTTGGGATTCTGAAGAAGAATCCAAGGGGACGGTTTTGCCAGGTTACTCTGAGTGTTCGGACAACAGACAGAAGAGTAATTAATTCCTCTTTGAAAAGACTCTGCCCTCTGTGGAGAAATTTCACGAACGATAGGAGTAGCTGAGGCAGGTAATTTTTGGTTACTGAAGGTGCCTCCGTCAGTAACAGTTAATGCTCATTAAAGACCCAACCTGTCTTAACCCGGGAAGACAAGGGTTCAGAAACGACTGAATTTTAACGTGGACTGTATAAAGGCCACGTGGCTCAAGGTTGAAAACCATGTCTCTGAAATGTTTCCATTAGGTAAACTGAACCACACATGTCCCACAAATACTAAGCGGGACCCAAAAGCGTGGCTTGAGGAGGAAGTTCCCATCCTCTTTATTTCAAAGAGCTTCCGTTGAAACAGCAGCAGATTTACAGACAATACCCAACCACAGAGAACAGGAAAATGATCCTTTTCTCCTCTCTCCCATATTCCATCCTATTTAACAAAAACCGTAAGTCCCGACACCACCATTCCTGAGAACAATTGGGTATTGAGAGACAGCGTGGCAGGACCTCTCTCACCAAGGCATGGTGTAGTCCTGGTTTCTAGAACATTCTCTTCACATATTTCTTCCTTGAGTTAAAAGACAGAGTGTCTACCAAAGACTTTCAAAAACACAATCTCACTAAACAGTTGAGAAAAAAAAATTAACAACTGAGCCAAAACAACCACAGTCAAATTTTCACTTCTGAGTTCTCAGCTAATGTGAGGGAGGCAGAAGGCAGGCTCTCAGTCAGAACTTGGAGCTCAACCTTCAACGACAAAGTGAAGAGCTGATTCTGCCCATGGCTGTCCATACATCCTTAGCTCTGAAAGGTGGCGGGGGGGGGGGGGGGGCAAAGTTGCAGAACGGGCTGCCCATCTGACACGGAGGTGTGTCACCATCTAGTTATGACTGACTCGAGTTTCTGAACAGAGATCCAGGGACACAGTAGCGTGACCATTTGTACCAAGGAGGGAAGGGCTGGCCAAGAGGGCTCTCTTTCCAAATATCTGCATCGGGCAGCATTGTTATTTCTAACTGTTCAAGGAGACAGTGTGAGATGCTGCAAGTACTCCCACTGGGGCGGTTCTATATAAACACGTGAGCTTGGGAGGAAATGACCTCACATGAAGCGATTTCTTTCCCCCAAACTTCTGCTCCGCCATCCCCATTTAAAACCTAGAGTTGATTATTCCTTTTGCTGTGACTTGATTCTGACTCAATTATATTCCTTTTCCACAAAGACTTTTGTGAGAGCAGTGAGCCCAGCTAGGTATAACTAGTTCACCGAGAGTGGGGTTCAATGATATCTCTATCTCTATCTATCTATCCATCTATCTATCTATCATCTATCTATCTATCTATCTATCTATCTATCTATCTATCTATCTCTATATATATCTCTATCTCTCTATCTCTCTATCTCTATCTATCTATCTATCTATCTATCTATCATCTGTCTATCTATCTATCATCTATCTCTCTCTCTATATATATATCTCTCTATCTCTCTATCTATCTATCTTTCTATCTCTCTATCTATCTATCTATCTCTATCTATCTATCATCTATCTATCTATCTATCTATCTATCTATCTATCTATCTATCTATCAATCATCTATCTATCTATATCTATCTATCATCTATCTATCTATCTATCTATCTATCTATCTATATCATATCTATCATCTATCTATCTATCTATCTATCTATCTATCTATCTATCTATCTATCTATCATCTATCTATCTATCTATCTCCAGCTCCTAGAGGGGGCTGGTTCAAGCTAGTTCAAGAGAGCACAGGATGCAGCAGCAACACTTTATAAAAATGGTCAAGTTCAACTTAGGCGTGGATAGTAGGCATCCGCTGTGAGCTGCGGCCCAGTGCTTGAACGCGTTACCTGCCGTGGGTGAAAGGCAAACACATCACAGAGGCTGCGAACACCTTACCTGAGCCATCTGCCTCTCCAGCTTGGATCGGGGGATATCGTCAAAGTAGTTCTCATTTCTTCTCCTCCTCACTTCGCCCTGCATGATAATGTGAGGAACGTCTAGGGAGCCACCAGTGGTGTGAGTGCTTTGGCTAAGTGATGGAGACAACTGAGGAGGAGTGTGATTACCACTGGGTTCCTGAATGGAAATACATCATGAAGTAAATACCATGCTCTCGTGGCTAGCCTCTGGTTTCAAAAAATTTGTGAAATACCAACACAACAAGCTATGGGGGGGTGGGGGGGGTGGGAGGAGCTTTCATTCACCTGCCGGGATGGCCAACCTGCCACTGTTAATTCTATTAATGGTGTGGTGAAGCCAATACTCCTGCCTCCCACTGGTTACACACCAAAGGTTTAAAGAATAAAGGATCACATTGTTGTTGTTGTTGTTTTATTTTCTAATCCAGTACTTTCGATGATCTTAGGAAGGAGGTTCATCTCTGTGGGGCACCCCGACACTATCGTGTGTTCACCGGGGATGGGACCGTGGGCAGCGCATCGTCACTGCGGCGGATGCCGTGACAGGGAGCTAACGTGGGACTAGATGGGTCCTTGGTCCTCCCTCTACCAAAGTGTGATGTGACACAGGCCTGGGAAGTGGACACAGTATGGCGACACAGCGACGTACAGACTGCGGAGCAATGCGTATCATGACAGAGGATGCTTTCCAACAGCAAAGACAACTCTAGCTGCAGACTGGCCGGAAGGTGCAGGACGCAGTGGCTGCGCTCTGGAGGACTGGAATCATGAGATTCTGCAGGCCACTTCCTCCCCTGACTTCCTTTGACAGAGTTGGACCCACTTTTGCTAGGATCCCCTCCCCCCACCCGCCCAGTCTTTAATTATTATCTCCATAAGTCTTTTCTTGGGAGTCAGGGTGAGCGGTTTAGAAGGGAAAGGCCAGGGAGCCGTGTAAAACAGAAATGACTCCTCTGAAGAGATCTCTCAGTGTATTTACATGGATGGTGCTCGGAGCCTTCCCTCTTTCCATGAAGTAGAGGGAAACAAGATAATGAGCCCTTTCTAGCTTAATTTTTCTAATGTATTGGAGGCCTCTTATGGAGGGATAAATATGAGCCTTATCTCTGCTTTCCTTATTCCCCAAACCCTGAAGTAGTCTACATAGAGCTTAGCTTATACTGATGCCCCTGGTACTCAGTTCCTCTTGGCTTCTGGAAGGAGCATCTCCTAGACTCTATTTTCCTCTTTCAAGCTGAGTCAGATTCATCAGTCTAGAAGTTTCTGTCCTGTCCAGCCCCTACCACACTGTGGCTTGCAGTTCACCGACTGTCACCTATCAGGGCCATTTATTTCCCCAGGAGCATATGCAGGAAGGCCTATGCTTGAGCTCACCAATTATGGCTACCTTTCCTGGCATTTGAGAGGGGAATAAGATACCAAAGAGTGCAGGACTAAACCGAGAACTGAGCTTGTCAAGGAGACGTAGCTTTCTAACGGACTTTTGAAGAGATCATGTGGGCTTCATGAAGGCGGGGCCTATGGCTACACTCTTTGCCTTTACAAACATCTTGCCAGAGATGATCACCTCTTGATTTCTTTTCGCCCCTTCCTTCTCACTTTTCTTTTTTTTTTGTTTTCACCTCTTACGATTTCTCTCTAGTTTTTCTACCCCATGTTTATAAAAATATAGCTGAAGGAAACAATTGTTAGCTTACTTCATAACATTTTAGAGACTATATTCTTAATTTTTTGAAGTGGGTAAAAACGGTCATTTTTCATATCTTGAAAAAAACAGAAGGACCCTGAGGTTAATTTTAAATTGATCTGTACTTAACTGTGGTCCCTGATCGATTTTGTTTCTGTGGGTTTGAGGAATCTGACAGAAAATTCATTTCCTTTCTCTTGGGAGGGAGAGACTGGGGATGAAGGGGGGTGGTCTTTAAAAGGTGTTGGCTGGTCACACTGAATTCCCTTACAGTGTATTTCCAGGTCTCTGAATTACATATTGAGAAAACCAAACAATCAAAAGGGAGACTGTTTTCTATACAGATAAGGCAAGCGATGAGGAAAATGGCCTGCACTTCCTCTTCCATGACTTCAGTCATCTGATTGCACAACATACTTTTTGAGAAGGGTAGAGAGCAAAATGGCCATGGCGGCACTTACCCTGAGGGTGATGGACCGAGGGGGCTTCTGTGGAGGGTCCTCGTGCAGCCTGTCTCCCAGAGATGCCAAAATGCGTTTCCTGTGGCCAATCAAACTGATTTTTAAAACCTGAAACAACATGTATTTGGGTTAACTATTTTATCTGAGGGGGGGGGGAAACACAATTTGTAGTAGACGTCCTACAACACAGACAGTACAAAGAGGTTTATGCAACATTAGCCCTGCCCTGTGAGGGACTGGGTACGAAATCAGGGACACGCTCCGGTCTAGAGGGGTTGGAGGGAGTTAACAACCAGAAAGCCTGGGTGGAGAAAGCAGAGGGGGGCCCTGGTCTCAGTCTGCACATTGGCTATGAGACCCCCTGAAACACACACCGGCTCTTAGCGACGACACGCCGAAAACTCTGGATTCCTAACGCTTTTAGAAGAAAGGTTAAGTTCCCTCCGAGCCTCATGGCACAGAGCCTGGCGCCATCTGTCCCTCTCTATCTGTACCCTTGTTTTCTCCCCTCCACACAGGATTCTCGGTCATATAGGCCTGAGTGACTATGCCTGGATGCCGGAACACACACACACACACACACACACACACACACACACACACACTCATCCTCACCTGGGGGCCTCTACACTCCCCGGTACCTCCCTCCACCTCCTCCCACTCCGCTCCCGCACCTGTGGAACAGTTGCCTGGAGACTTTCAGGTAACTACACTTCTGTCCTGCTATTACTCAAATGCTGTCTCCTGAGGAAGAATTGCTCCAACCTCTTCGCTGAAAACGCCGTACCATAGTCCCATAGACTCTACCATGTTTGTTTGTTTGTTTTTTCCTAAACCATTCTTTGCAATGACTTTGTTGGAATGCTTGTGTTTCTGCACCAGCCCTTCCCACTTGGTCCCCCTAAGGGCAGGGCCCCGGGACTTGCTTATGACTGTTACTTCTGCAATGCCCAAAGCAAGCCGTGAAACAAGGCGGGGAGGGGGTTGGGAGTGGGTATGAATGGGGATTAAAGTAGGCAGGTTAGGGTTTGAATGGTTGCTAGTGCTGCCCTCTTGGGGTAGACTGGGTGTTCAAGGACAGTGCTTTCAGAGGTGGTACTGCATTCTGTGGAGGAGATATAAAGAGGGAGCCTGGGTCCCCCGTCCAGTCCTGTAATGATTGACAGCCACTACCCGCTGTCTCCCCAGCATCCCTATCTGGAAAGGCTTCTCGACTTACAGATGAACTGTGGTTCCGAGAAGTTAAGTTACTTACCCAAGAGCCCTTGTGTGAAGACTGTGGGATCTGAATAAGGCTTGTCTGATTGTCAAGCTAGTTTTACGCAAAGGTAAATGCTGTGAGGCTTTGGGCATACCTCCAAATGCCACTTTTTAAAATAATACATTATGAATACAGTCATAAAATATTTTCCCCCTTTTGTGTCTATGTGTGCCCCTGGATGTAACAGCTCTTGATACATACCAAGTTTCTAGCTATAAAAATTATTTTTCCATTCCTATCAAGTTTTACAGAAGAGGGGCTGAAATTTATATAACATTTATATGCTGAGATATATATAGCATTTATATAAATCTATATAAATTTATATTATAATATTTATATAATATATAATTAATTTCAACTATATAGAACACATATATAATACATACACACATATATAAAATATATATATTATGCTACCTCGAATTTTGCTTACTTGCTACCTATTGGTTGTTTTGCCTAAATTGATTTAGGTTTAAGGTTTTTTTTAAAAAAACATTTATTTATTATTTCATATGCGTGTACATGGGCATATGGGTGCCATGTTACACATGTCGAGGTCAGAGGACAACTTGGCAGAGTCAATCTTCTCCTTCCGCCATGAGGTTCCAGGGGATTGAACTCAGGCTGTAAGGCTTGGCAGCAAGTACTGTTACTCTCCGAGCCGTCTAGCCAGGCCCTAATTTAAGTTTTTAAGAGCTCTATGTCTTATCCCTTTTACATGGTCAATGCTAATCAAGTTGACCTGCCCCAGAGCCCTGTAGTTTTATAAGCCCTGATTTTTCCCTGGGCTGACAAATCCTAACGTTTGCAAGTGTGATTTGATAAACAGCTCCTCTCTGCTATCAATGATTTCACCGGGGCACTCTCCCACTTTATTACGATGGCTTAAGAAGGTCGAAAAAACACAGCTCAGAATATTCCGGGACTAAGCGAACCATGGCTGTCAGTTTGAGCAGGATGCTGTTTTCTGCTTTTAATGACCTCTCATAGATGCTCATTTTCAGTTCACCTGATGGAAGGCTGATCTCTTAGATGCAGTGAGAATATAAATATATACATGAGACAAAGGTTCGTATTGACCGTAAAATCTTTTAATTTTGCTGTAGCGGATAGTTCAAATCCCTTTAGTCTTGGGAGAATGGTTTGGATTATTTCTTCCTAAGTTCCTTATCTTCCAGTTGTCCACGCAGGAGCCCATCTGCCATCCTTCTGCCCACTCACGTAGCCTGGCTCTGTCTCTCTGCATTTCTATTAGCCAGCTCGGCATTTCACTACACGGAAGAGCATAGAGATTTCACCGAATCCTTCTTGCAGATATGAACATGCTAATGAAGCGTAGTCCTGTGCTCATAACTCACGGGCAGCATTACCTTTTGGAGCCAAAGAAATGTCTTTATATTCTTGTATTCTTTCATTTTAAGCATCAAGATCAAAGATTCCTCCATCTCAGAAAATATACACTAATCTTTTCCAAAGATATTTTGCAAGTGTAAACATACTTCATTTTATTTTGCTTTATTTTATATGCGTAGGTGTTTTTTTTTTTAAACCTGCGTGTACATCTGTGGACCACTTGCACACCTAGTACCCAAGGATGTCAGAAGAAGGCATCAGATCTCCTGCATCAGGAGTTACAGATGGTTGTGAGCCACCATGTGGGTGCTGGGAATCTAACCTGGGATCTCTGGAAGAGCAGCCAGTGCCTTTACTAATGAATCACCTCTGCAGCCCCTTCTAATTCCCTTTTAGTCTCATTCTCTATTACTCTGCCCCAAAGCTTCTAGTGGATGTTATTCCTGCTTCCCCCTAAAACCCCTGCTTCCCTTTTTCCCCAGCAAATGATTGAACCCAGCGCTCATGGTGCGATGCTGGGCCTCTGACTACTGCTAAGAAATGCTCTTTTGATATTTTAAATAAAGATACCCAATTCACGTTCCGAAAAACAAACGAACCCACCCAGCACTGACACTGAACCACAGCTGCTGTGATTTCACTCTTGTGTTGGTTTCCTCTCTCACAGCCAAGTTTGAGACAAGTGACCCGATTCCTCTGGCCTCGGTTTTCCATCAGTAACACGAGGGGACATGGTTGCCAAGGGTGGCAAAGGTCGTCAGAAAAATAAAGAGCAAGTGTGGTGGTATACACACCAGGAACCTTCGTACTTGAGAGCAAAGGCAGGAGAATCGCTCCAGGTTCAAGGCCAGCCTACTTTATGTCGGGAATTCTTGACTCCAGGCCAGACGGCCACACAGAGAAAACCTACCTCCCTCCCTCCCTCTCTCTCTCTCTCTCTCTCTCTCTCTCTCTCTCTCTCTCTCTCTCCCTCTCTCCCTCTCTCCCTCTCTCCCCTCTCTCTCAAACACACACACAAACACACACACGAAAGCAGGAAGAAGGAAGGGACGAAGGAAGGAAGTTGTAAGAAGAGCTGGCACACTACCCAGAGCATTCACCTCATGGTATTGGAAGGCACTCTGCACACTACCAGAGGAGAAAGGCAAATGCCAACCCAGCTACAAGCTTTTCAGTCTACAATGGTGACCTGCCCGCAAGGTGCGCTAGTGTAATAATGACATAAAATCTGTAGGAGTAACCATCCAATATCTAATTTGATTTAAGGCCCACTTTATGAGATGGAACCCATCCCTGATACCGCTCAGGTGGCCAAGAACCTGAGACCAGATATGCCTGGGACCTAGGGGAAAACCAAATACTAATGTTCCACTCAAGGAATGTAGCAATAAAATGACCCCTGATGACATTCTGCAATACTCAAAGATCAGCATTTTGCTCTACTATCTTCAGAGAAGTTTCCGTCTGTAGTAGATGGGAACAAATACAGAGACCCACAGCTGGACAACGTGCAGAGAACGAGAGACCTTGGAACACTCAGTCCTAAAAGGGATGTCTCCATCAAATCCCTCCCCTCAGGGCTCAGGGAATCTTGCAGAAGAGGAGACAGAAAGATTGTAAGAGCCACAGGTTACGGAAGATGCCAATGAAACAAGACCGTCTCAACACAGCAGGACCAATGCACATTTGAACTCACAGAGACTGTGGCAGCACCCACACGACCTGCACAGGTCTAAGCCAGATGGGGTCCCGGCACTGAGAGGGGACATGGATGAGACACAAGCCCTCATCCCTAACCCAGATGCTATCCCAATTGATAATGGCTCACAAATGAAAAATTAGGTTTCTTTAATGGAGTCTCACCAGGTAGACAAACCACTCTTAAGGCCAGGCCCCATGCCCAGCAGTAGATGGCCAACCCAAAATGAACTCAATGGCATTTTTGGAGGTTCTTTGTCTTTTACTGTTTGGCGAGGGCTCCCCCACTCCCTTACAGTATCTATTATGGTTTCCGATTCTGTGTTTTAATGAGATTTCTGTGTGTCTCTGGGTCTAAATGTGTTAGCTGAGCTTTTCCTTTGGCTCTTTTTTCTTCTGTTTGATTTGTCCTATTCTGGTTTTTTAAATCCAATTTTATTTTATTAATATTATTTTTTTTAGTTGCCCATTTGTATCCTAATGAGAAAAAGAAGGGGTATGGATTTGGGTAGATGGGACAGTGCAGGGTGGGTAGGAGGGGATCTGAGGCAAGAAGCCATCATCAGAATATATTGAATTAAAAGAAGAGTTGACATGCAGAAGATGGTCTTACACCATGTGCTTGCTCCAATGAATGGGACCCTGATGATACACAGACGCTTGACCCACAAGAAGGCAGACATGGCCATGCTCACACAGTGCTAATCAAAGAAGCTGGGACACTGTATTATGGCGAGGAATCCACAGAGTCTGCTTAAAGGGCAAGGAATTTACTAGGGGATAGAAACTCATTACAGCACGGGAGATGTATTGTAGGGTCCTAGAAAGTCGAGCTACGGTCCATGCTGTTCTTCTGTCTGGTCCATCTCAGCACCCAAAACTATGAGGGATAACCTCATGTGCATCCCAGGTCTTAAGGGTTTGCAAGGCCATGCCTCAGGGGCATGCACTTCAAGGTCATAGGAAGGTGGAGCAGTTATCTGCTGCCATCTCTAGGGACAGTGCTTCAAGGTCATAGACAGAACAGCTACCCACGACACTGTATGA
Organism: Peromyscus nudipes; assembly: GCA_902168325.1. Taxonomy (NCBI): domain Eukaryota; kingdom Metazoa; phylum Chordata; class Mammalia; order Rodentia; family Cricetidae; genus Peromyscus; species Peromyscus nudipes. Next base: position 41,648 of record CABHPH010142688.1, read on the forward strand.
AGAGTTTCAGGTCACCTCTTCAGAGCTCTCATTGATACAACTTATTGGGTAGAAATGTGTCAGTTGGATACTGGTCCTATTTTTATAAGAATGCATGCTCTCCTCACATCCACACTGCTTAGTCTCCAACAGGAGGTGACCCAAGGCATCCTCTATACTACAGCTTCGTATTGCCTTCCCCATAGAACAACCAAGAAGAGACTGGGTCAACAAGCAGAAAACAGACGACTAAATACAGAATGGCAATTTATGATAAGGACATGTGAATAATCTCATTATTATTATTTTTTAGAATTATCCCGTATCACAGAAGACATAGTAACTGCAATTTATTGATGTTATTCTATATAATATCTGTATTAGAAAGTATGCCAAGTGTACTATATATGTGCACAAATGCCTCATCTAATCCTTAAGGTAACCTAAGCATTCTCCTTTTCATGATGCCAAACCTGAGATTCAGAAATACTGAGTAACTGTGGGCCATGCTGCCCACAGGTATCAAGGCTTAGAACTGTCCACCACCCCTCAGTCATTATTGACTGCTTGCCAAACTCCTCCTCCTGCTGCTCTTTCCATACCTTCTGGCCTCAGCCACGCCATTGATCATGCCATGATTATACTTAAGAGGGGGCTTCTCCTATTGGGTTTCAACCACCTGAAAACATTAGAACAACTCATTTCTTTTTTTTTTCTTTTTCAAGACAGGGTTTCTCTGTGTAGCTTTGCGCTTTTCCTGGATCTCGCTCTGTAGACCAGGCTGGCCTCGAACTCACAAAGATCCGCCTGCCTCTGCCTCCTGAGAGCTGGGATTAAAGGCGTGTGCCACCACTGCCCGTCAACTCATTTCTTTTACAAATTTCATAGCAGTGTTAAAAAATATGGCCCAAAGAGCAAGAACTTTCCAGCATTCCCTGTGGTTCAGTCCAAATTAGTGAATATCAGAGTAACAGAGAAGGCAGGTAACTTTTGGCTTCAAAATTCTCAGGTTGATCAAAAGAAATCCAATTGGCAGGGCAATTGGAGAATATTCCAAAGAAAGACTGTTAAATGAACAAGGCAATATGGTCTGGCTTGAGTGAGAACGGCTTCTCACTATCTTTGTAACTGGAGCTCTGAAGTGGTAGCATCTTGGACACCCAGGATCTGTAACCCAACCCTCCTTTAAAAGCCTACAGCATTAGAGAAGAATTTCATAGCATCCTCCATACTGCCTGGGTGAACATTACTTTGGACCTAACGAAAGTAAAAGACAAAACAAAGGAAAAATATTGGGCATTTAGTTATTTTAAGATATCAAAACAATTCAGTTCAACTAACAAAATATTAGGTTTTTGTCACAAATCATTTGGAGGATACCAAGGGGAAGCAACTTATGGAGCTTCTAAGGTCGAAAAGACTGGGCACAAATAGGTGAACTGTCAAACCATCAGTGGAGAAAAAAAATCACTATCTACATGTACGTGAGAAAATGGTTCTGACTGCAGAGTAACCTGGACCCAGAGGATACGGATCTAGACAGAGAAGGCATCAAAGACAGAAAAGAGAGAGCTATGGGATCAATCTTACTATATGTTTTAAAGATGGTTATTACTGCAACTGTCATTGCGTTCACAGCAAGGATATTGTTTAAACAACATGGGCCTCCTGGAGTTTTCTAGAGTGTCAATTAAAGAGGACAGCCTCAGAAACTCTGTCCCAAGTTTGGGCAATAGGAGAATATCTGTGCTGGCTGGCAACACTATAACATTATGCGCCTGTCATTTATATGTCCAGGTTTAGCTCTGCCAGACAGTTCTGCCAGACAGACAGTATCATGACATTCCCCTTGCGTGGAATAGTTCACATCAGAATATATGTCAGAGTAAAGCTGAAAGGTACCGTGAGTAGACATTTTCTTTTTAAAATTAACACGCTATAAATTAAACGTGTTAAGTTTAATGTGGTGTAATTCAACACTTTATCTTCATTTTAAAAATTACACAAGGTTTTGATTATAATAACAATGCCACTTTCTCACTGTAGATACTTTGTGAAATACACAAAAAAGCAAGCATATAAGTTACCCACAGGCTATTAACATTTAGCACCCATGCCGGGCTGCATTGTGTCCACAGATAGCAGAAGAGTTCAGAGAAGCCATGTTTCATCACCGCCATGTGGTAAGCTCATCTTTCACCTTGATATTTTCATTTAGTATCAAAGCCAAAGAACTTTTCTACATATCCAAGTCTGGACAGACATTCACAGTAACTCAATATACTGGTTCACGGTAGCATTTCTTAATTCCCTCGTTGGAATTTCTTTTCTAAATACCAAGTATTTCACAAGCTTTTAAAATCACTCTTCTCCCACAATTTCCACTTTTATTGTCATTTTGAGTAGACACGATACGGAATAAACTAATTAAAACCCGCAAGAAACGAGTCACAGACAGAATTCATGTGGCGACAGTCTGTCTCCACGTTCCGCTGAAATTTCAATCCAATCACTGCTGGCTGGACCATGTCCTCCAGGGAAATCACAAACCCACATCATGCTCCTTAGTGTCACGTCTTGCATTTGTTGTGTTCTGGAGTTGGGGTTTAGTGGGCAGATGTGAAAAAGAACATGTAGCTTGAGTCCTCCAGGGACCATACACTGAACAGCGCCGAGCGGGTGGGCTGTCCAGTTACTGCTGCTGGGGGCTGTGCCCTTTTCCTTTCTTTTCTGGTTTTTAAATTTGGGGAGGGGAGGAAAGAGCTTCATCCTGTGTTTGGACCTTTCTTGTAGATTGTTTGGGTGAGTAGTCCTCTGTATTCTCTCTAGGTATTTTCCAGCTAAAGAAAGAACAGTTTTTATGCAAGTCTACGGGACTCATCTGTTTCCTGAATGGCCTCTTTGAACCAAGTGTCGAGTGTGCTGAGGAGGACTGCTCTGCATAAGGGCCGAGGGTGGACTCTCAAGTGGAAGTTCAAGTGGTTCGTTCTCATGCACAGAACTAAAATTGAGATTAAATGTGATACACTTCCCACTTAAGAGTATCAAGTCAAAAGTGCTTGAGGATTCCACAAACCCAGAGAGTCTTATTTGAACTTGCACCGATTTGGTGACCCTGACATTTTCTCTCATGATGTGGACTTCGGTAACACGTCTGGAGGAAGGTAAGCATGTAAGGGACTGAGGGACCTCTGAAGCAGAAAGTCATGACATTTGATTCTGACTTGTTTTCTTAGCTACATGACCTTTTACACCTTGGAGATCAGATATAAAGGAGACAATAATAATCTTATTTGACGAATACTCATTGGCTATCTGGCATTTATAATTACAATGTTATATAATTTGTGAGGCACAAAGAAGAAAAACCATGCAGGTTTTTAGGACACTAAATTTGAGGTGGAAAAATACAAAGCATATGTGTGTGTAACTCTTCTTCTCCTCACAACTATCCATCCATCCATCCATCCATCCATCCATCCATCCATCCATCCATCCAAATATTTATGTCTATCCAGCCTTCCCAGCCTAAAAAGGATTCCAGAGGACTGGGTAAGGATGACTAACAAGCTGCCCTAGAGATCCTGAAGCTCTCTGCTCTGCTATGATTTCTCTTTAGGCCTAATGGAAACTTAAAACTTTCTCCCTTCTCCTTAAATAACCCGAGTAGCAATATTTTGGGTTTTACCCTTGTTGCTTCAGTGCGCTGCCATGGATTTCTCTGGGTAGATTTTAGATCAAGAACTATGCCTTTTACCTCTCCAGGTGTCTCTCTCATTATCTCCTTGCTTCCTGCATGCACACCTCTGCATATTCTAAAACATGCTTGCTTCTCTGGTCCCAAGAGAATCTTGCAAAGATGCAATCAAGACCCAACTAAAACTTCCCTCAATGTGTATTATCTAGACCATGCTTCTGAACTCCCCTGGTGTTTGTGGGCTGCTGTGGACAGTAGATACACATCTTGGCATGTACAGCTATTTCTCTGACTCCCCTGACCCCCTCCATTCTCCCTCCCTCTCCCTCTCTCTCTCTCTCTCTCTCTCTCTCTCTCTCTCTCTCTCTCTCTC
>CABHPH010142688.1:45706-56343 GCA_902168325.1 Peromyscus nudipes
CTCTCTCTCTCTCTCTCTCTCTCTCTCTCTCTCTCTCTCTCTCTCTCACACACACACACACACACACACACATACACATCTGACTAAATACACCATAGACTCTTGGAAATCACATATAGCATCCTTGCACCCCAGGGTCTTTCACAGACTCTAGCACACAAGTATACCTCCTAGGTGGAGCCTAAGGTCTCAACTCTGATCCCTTCCAAGGTAGACGAGTAAAGCAGGCAAGACAAAATAAAACACAAAGAGGAAAAGAAGAGAGCATCCATTATCTTATGCTTTACCTTTCTACTCTCAAGAATTTTCAACTCTTGGGCTTTGCCACCTTAATTTCCATACAGTCTCCTCACAGGAAGAGAGGCAAGCCTTCCTCACTTCCCACCATCCCAATTCCTCTTGACTTCCACTCTCCCATCTACAAAAGCCACCTTCCATTTTCATCATTTCTTATCTTTCAAGACAATGCCTACTAAGCAGGTATCCAATAACAGTTTGTAGGGCGGATGCCAAAAAAAATGCAACTAACCTGCGTGAAGGAAAAAGAGTTCCAGACTACACAGCCCTGCAGAGGGCAAAGAGCGATCGAGAGGGATGTGCTTCTGAATACAGACTGGCTCAATAAACAGGAAATACTAACTATGGGGAAATGCAATAATCTTCTCATAGAAAGAGAGAGCTTTAATGGAATAATTGCCTCAGAGCATTTAAGGGTTCTGAAGGTACAAAGCCTTCTTTGTAATCAATGAGGATCTTAGGTTTATTTGTAAAGCTCTCTGAATTACCTCTTGATGAAGGTACTAATTTTCTGATTATATTTTACCATAAACATTGCTCTAGAAGATGAAGAAGAACCCACAACAAACCAACCAATCAGTTTCTAATTTCCCTGGAAGTTACTTTTAAATACACCTTGCTGCAAGTTAGGTTTTTATAGGAAAAAAAAATGGGTTGCATTGCTCAAAGCCAACCATTGGGATTATTGCCGGAGAAACATGTTTAAAAAGAAAATGGGCAATGTGTCATGCTCCACCCCTGAAGCTGTTCTTGAGATATAGTGATGATGGCATCTGAAAGCTGAAGCTGCAAACCACTCTGCACTTTTATTAATGCATCTTAAAAGGTAGAGAGAGACAACTGATTTGTTTAGGTTCGCTAACCAAACAGGATTTTACAGCTACTTAGGGTGTTTTCCAACTTGTTGAGATCAATTGTATAGTTTGATTGACTATCTTAATTGAAAATAAAATTATTGTCACCAGAGCTCATTATCATAGGTTTGCAAGTACAAGATGAACTGAAATAGGTGGGGAAATACTCATATCTACAAAGAGTGGTTTTTCAGACAAACCGAATCTTCAAGAGACAATTCCTGGTAAACAAGGAGCAGTTTATTCAGTTCGTGGCTTACAAATGGTCTTTTCTGCTCTGCCTGTCTTCTTGGTGTTCAGTTACCTTAGTGGCATCTAACACCCTTCTGTCAGAGGACAGAATAGTGAAAGGGGCCAATGAACTCAATCCTGTAAATTCTTTTTCTTGTCAGCAGCTCTGATAAAAAATAAGTTGATGTAGGAGGAGATTAAATAATCTATCTAATGGTAGCTAAAATAAAAGCTCTAAAAACATATTCCAGGATTGTTCTTAGCCCATACACCACGGCTTGCTAGGATTAGGCACTCACTATATTTCTGCCCATATATGTTGGGGGAAAGAAAATAAGAGTTTAAAAAAATGTGCTTTTAGGTAGATGTTGTTAGTGCCAAGGACAAGTTCAAGGCGGGAAAGGACCCATAGGGTAACGGCAGGGAAAGCTTCCTAACAATCGCCTTTCCTGCATCACCACACTGTCATCTCTGCAACATCTTCATCTCCTGGAGAGTCACATGGTAGCAAACACCAGGGAATCACTAGTCACTCAACCATTAGAATGACTGAAATAAAAATGTCAGACAATGCCCAGTACTGGTAAATCTGGGAGCCCACATATTGCCCGTCGGAATATAAAGGACAACAGTTGTTTTTGGGAGAATGTAGCTCAGCAAATTCACTCAAGAGAAATGGACACAAGTTTGCACAGAGATTTGTACATAAACATCGAAGAGACATTTTTCAGAAGAGCTTAGAACTGGAAAGAGGTTAATGTCCCATCAGCCATTGCTCAGTAACAAATGGTGATACAGCTGCCCGGTATGCTGATATTTCGTTTGTGACCTAACAAATAAAGCTTGCCTAAAGATCAGAGTGTGGAGCTAAGCCACTAGTTAGCCATAGAGGTCAGGCAGTGGTGACACACAGCTTTAATCCCAGCATTTGAGAGGCAGAGGCAGACAGATCTCTGTGAGTTCAAGGCCAGCCTGGGCTACACAAGATTGAACCAGCCTAAAAGAGAAGCAGCCAGGCAGTGGTGGCACACACTTTTAATTCTAGCACTTGATATCTCACACCTTTAATCCCAGCACTAGGGAGGTGGAGACAGGAAGTCACATGGCTGGGCTGAGAGAGGAATAGAAGGTGGGAGGAGACAGGAGCTCGAGGTGCTTTCGGCTGAGGATTTTGTAGAGGTAAGAACTAACGGCTGGTTATTCTGCTTCTCTGATCTTTCAGAATTTACTCCCGATATCTGGCTCCAGGTTTTTATTAAGACCAGTTAGGATTTGTGCTACAGCCCGGTGTAGAAATGAGTGCAGCAACTGACTTCCAAAAGACATGAGAAACTTTCTGGACTGTTGGCGGAGTATGTTTACCGAAATGTACTGAAATGTAGAGTTTAAATGGGTGGTTATTATGATCTGTAATTAAGTTGCTTAATAAACTTGTTAGAAAAAATACTGGAAGAATGCATAAAGTATTCAGAAAGGATAGTATGAATGAGGTCATTTCTCAAAGATGTAATTCAGGCTGCTCCAGAAGGACCTCTGTAATTCTAGAATATACCACTTGTCATCAGGATGCAATACAAGCTACAGTATGTCCAGTACCTCTTAAGGGAATATGGGGAACTGTGACCCACAGGGCAGCTTTGTTCTAGGAACCTGTGCTGTTCAGCTGGAGGCTAATGGATGGTGAGCATAGTTCCTGCTATGTGTACAGTAGATCAGTACTGACTACTCGTGCCTGGGCATATTTCTGAGGGTGTAAATCTTCCAGACCAATGCTTTCTAAGTGTGGTCTGTGTATGTTTGCAGGGTGCAGGGATGGCTGAGGCCAACATGGTTCTCTCAGTAGCGTAATGGGTGGTGATAACGAGATGACCTTCCAGCCTTAGGGCAGAGTAAATATAGTCGCTGTGGCTTTCTGGTCCAGGAAGAGCCATTGGGAGAGGACGGAAAACCGACCACAACGCAATCCATCTAAACAAAGACAGTATGTGTCGGGGTAGGGAGGGGAAGTGAGGTGGAGGGAGGCAACAGTAAAAACCAATAAGGACACCCAGTCTTGCTAGTGCTGCTGGCTGAGGAAATAACCAAGCTCACTGACAACTTCGGGCATCCTCTCTCTCATAAGGTAGGGATCATTTCGTCAGGGATCACATTGATCCCAACCCAAATGACCCTCAGAAATTCCTTTCCTACTATGTTCGCCGCGCTAACAAGCAACATCATTAAATCAGGCTTCTGGGTACCACACACTAGGAAAGGACGTGTTGAAGATGAGCCGTGCTGGAGTCTTGGGTCACAGTCTGCAATCCTCCTACCACACGCTGACAAACTGGGAGGCATGGTATGTTCTTGTTCCCTCTTCAATCAAGTGAAATCAGCAGCCCTGAGGCAGATTCGGCTCAGGAGGGCACAGTAATTAAGGGCAGGTCTTAGAGTCATGGTGACTTGGGCGTGAGTCATGCGTCTGATACTAAGTATATATGATTTTTGGTCAGCTGCTTAACCTCTTTCGGCATTTCCCAAGCTCATCCAAAAGGAAGCACTTAGTACTGTGCCTGGAGAGAAGGGGGTCTGGACAGACTGTAACTTCATTCAAGTGTTTTGATCAAACCCAGTTGCTGAACTGGTAGAGCTGGGCCCACTCCTAGAACTTAGTGGGTTCATTGATGGAATGCCACAACTGATCCACAGTGGCTCCGTGGCTGGCCAACAAATCTGTTCCCTGCTGACAACTCTGTGACATCAGTCACTCACCTTTCAAAATTTCAATGGTGTCATTAAAAATAGGTTTTGCTGAACTATGTTCATTTCCTTTGTTTTACAGGGTTATTAATATGAGGCTGACAGACCAGGGGAACGCCAGAGATACAGTGTCTTTGCTTGCAATAAAGCACTTGACCAAGTCTTCCATTATCTAGACGGGGGTGGGCTCTATGAGTGAAAAATTAAGTGGATTCATAGCTGCCTGTACAGCTACACCCAAGAGGTTTGATTGATGGCTCTGTCACAACCTGTAGGGGGACCACTGATTGAATGTCACAGGGCTGTGGCCCTGGATTCTGCTTCATTCAATGTTTTTTATTAATGGCATCCAAGTAGACATTAAGAGGAACACTTATCAGATTTTTCAATGATATAACACTGTGAAGGATGTTTAATATGATAATAGGCCAATGCAAAATTCAAAATTCCCTCAAGAGGCAGAAAGGCAAAGCTGGCCCCAGGATGATGCAATTGAAGAAGGGCAAATGTTATGTCCTGTGTCAAAGTGGCAAACAGAGTCCCTGTGTGGGATAGAAATGGGGAAGATGGGCCCTTGCCAACAATTTCAAGAAACATCTGCCTTTTGGCTGAACACAGGAAGGGTTTTAGGGGAAAGAGTACAAAAGCAAGAGGCGCATACGGAGATGATTATATAAAACATCTTGTTTACCTCATTACCTCAGCCTGATGAGGCTGCTGATTCCTGGACACTTGTGGAAGGGAATGGACACACCCATGCTCAGCAGAATGACTGCTCTGTCTGGTCCTCATCTTACGCTGCTGACTCTCTCCCAGCATCCCCTGGGGCTCAAGGGAGACAGTTTTAAAGAAATAACCAGCACTGTGCCTGCCCTGCGCCCCCCCATCCTGCTCAAAAGTTGTTGGCTCCCCCAGAACCTCATTTAGATGTAAACTGGGTGCTCATCTTATGACGGACACTTTCTGTGTTACCGTATGAACGCCATAGTCTGTTCTGAGTGCTCTCAGGTTTAGTCACAAATAAAACACTACAGAAATGATGGTCGCGCTGTCTTCCCCAGCTTACCACCTTTCAAAGTAGTAGCTTCCTGTCAGAATGGTAGGCTCTGACCAGAAGAAGGTAGTGGGATGCTTGAGAACAACCCAGAATCTACGGCTGTCAGTAATGAGACACAGATAATTAAAACTTTTTAAAATGAAGGTAATTTTCTGGGGCTGCATTAATGGTTCAAGGTTGCATATTTACATGAGGAAAATCTCAATTACCTTTAGATAATTAGGCAGTGTGTTAGGTAACCTGACTATAATGATACGCACTTGGAATGCATGAAAATTTCACTTAATTCAATTATTTAATTAGTTTGTATTAGGGTTTAAATGTTACTGGCTGTCACTGGAGTCCTTCTTACAACCCTTTCTGAAATGCATTCCTATTTCTTCCTCTCTTGCGAGGAGCAGTGTATCCGTGGATATGCGGAGTCCTCCACAGCATCGGAGTCAGGTCCCAGGAAGACCATTTGTCTTTGGCGTTGCAGCAGAGGGCGGTGGGAACTGCGCAGGATCCCAGCAGACTGCCCTTGCTTTGGTAAATAAATTCTCAGGAGCAGCTGGCTGTCACTATTGCCTGCACTCAAGACAAAGGCTGACATTAACGGTGGGTGTAAAATCCCAGCTTATCGAGGTTTTACGGTTGTGGATGGTCCTTGGGTGCGGGAAGGCGGCAGCCCCTCTTACTCTCCTCCTCTTCTTTTTCTAGGCTTAGGCCAGTCATGATCCTTGCATAGATGGGGGGCCGCTGGCTGCTGGCAGTGCTGGCCCCATCCTGGTGGGAGGGGCGGCCAGCTGTGCTGAGTGTGCGTGTTGACCCGTGCGGTGGACAAGGCGGGGACTTCCGCTTTCAGCCGTCAGCTGTCTCAGTACAACGCGCAGGAAAGGAACGACGGAGGAGGGAGCCATCAAATGTGCCAATTCCTCGATGCTCATTTTTTAGACAAGTCTCACTATGTAGGTCTGGCCGGCCTGGCACTCGACCAGGCTGGTTTCCAACTCGCAGAAATCTTCTTCCTCAGCCTCCCGGGTGCCGGGATTAAAGGTGTGCGCTACCACTCCCAGCTTCCTTCAGGTTCTCAGTGACTCCAGTGGACCTCCTCCTGAGCTGGGCCTCCTGTCTGGAGTGTCCTTCATCTCTTCTCACTCTGGGGAACCCCTACGCATCTTTCAGTATTTCAAGACCAGGTTCCGATAGTACTTCTGTGAAAAATGAAACTTCCACCAAGACCCTTTGCTACCCACCCTTACACGCCATAGTTGGCACCATGGGGTGTTCACTGGTTCCCTTCTTGAGGCCAGAACCTTCTGGAAGGCAGAAATGAGCCTCATTTACTTTGTAGCCCCATCATAAAGCGCAGTAGAAGGCTGCTTAAAACTAAACCAAACCACACGAAAACAAAGAAATCTCAAAACGGCAGAACGTTTGAGTAACTATCAAATTAGTCATGTTCTGGGAAAAAACGGATGGAACATGGAGTGATGATCGACACATAAACAGCTGCACATATTTAATTTGCGTGACTTGGTGAATTTGGGCATAAGTAGGTCTTGCTGAAATCAGGACTACCCCCAATGACATAAACACATTCACTGCCTCCCAAAGCTTTCCCCCATCCTCTTTACTACTTCCCTCTTGGGTGGTATAAATACCTAACAAGATTTACCTGCTTAGCAAGTTTTAAGGATGATGCAATACTATCATTAGCAACTGGAACCATACCTTATAGTACAACTCTAGATTTTAGTTGTTTTGTGCGATTGACACTTTGTATCCCATGATCATCCCATTCAGGTTTCTCCTTCTCTACCAGCTCCTGGCAACCTCTGCTTCTATGAGCTGGGCTCTTTGAGATTCCATATGCAAGTGAGTTTCATAGATTACTGGCTGTCTTGCCTGGCTGATTTTATTACCTCTACATGTATGTCCTCTACAGCCATGGATGTTGTAAGCATCATGATTCTCCGTTTTAAGGGAGAAAGTATTCCATCGTGTACACACACACTTTAAAGTCTCATTCACAGAGGGACACAGAGATTGTTTCCACACCTTGACGATCACCGCTGCAATCAACAGAAGAGGGTGGGCTTTTGTTCCAGATCTTGATTTAAATTCTTTTCATTACCCGGAAGTCAGACTGCTGAATCAAATGGTTTCCTATTTTTAATATAGGATCATTATATGCAATATGGAATATTGCATCAGGTCAAACGTATGATTCCAACATGGACAAGGAAAAGAAAAGCATCTATTTCTAAGTAGTTGCTGAACCATGAAACTGTGAATATCCCCCTGCTTGCCAATATAATTGATTACTACTTGCAAGTTTCCAATGACAGTAATGTGACGCACACCGATTTAGTGTTTGATTAAATAAAAATGAAGTTTAACATCTGACCGTCACTAAGCCCATTAGCTATACCTCCTTCACACAGTGAGGAATTACTTTTCACTTCAAGATAATTGGGAAACTAAGTTGCACAGAACAGCAACATATGAAGAAAAATTGGTGATCTGCTCTTGGATTGCCCAAGAATGATGGCAGCATGGAGCATTCCACTAATTGATTCGCGCCATTCACACCTGACATCAATGAAATGCCTGATTAATGATGAGATGGTCACAGTGCTCTTACCACACTTACTGATGATGTCATGGCTTTCCCTACCCATGCTTAAAGTGTTCTGGAACTTGAGTGATTCATGACTTTTGATTAAGAATTTAAATCTCAAAGTACACATCTGACATATGAGAAGCACCTTTTGCCAGACTTATCCTAATCCCAAGTTCTTTAAAAGAAAAATTAATTTTTTTGTGTGTGTGTACACGTGCACACAGGTGCCCTCTGAGAACAGAATGGGGTGTGCCAGATCCCCTGGCACTGGAGTTCTGGGCAGTTGGGAGACACCTGACTTAGGTGCTGAGAATTGGTCTCTGATTCTCTGGAAGAGCAGCAAGTGCTCTAAATCACTGAGCCATCTCCCTAGCCCTGAAATTTCAACTCTTTAAAGAATTTACTAACTTTACTTAGGGATAAATGCCTCTCACAGTTTAGTTCTTTGAGATGGAAGTGGCTTCCTCTCCCTGTTCTTTCTGTTTACTTATATTTAGCCTTCTCTCTGATCGGGGTTCATTAAAAATGATATTTCTATCTCATGAACATGACCGGATGTGTGGAAGGCTTCCTGTGAGGAAACCACAGGAAGACACAGAAAGCTTTGCAGGAGTCTTAGCTGCAGTGTCTCTGGTGAAATGCTGCATCTGAGAAATGCTAATTAAGGAGGCTGCTGAGGAAAAAAAAAATAGGTGCTACCCTTCCAAACCCAACTCCGAAGACACAAGCATTATTAACATGGGCTGGTTTTATGAAGCGCTTGAGGCTTACGTAAGCATGGCTTGTTTCCTAAAAAAAGACTGTGTTTGAACAAACCAAAAAACTGGAAATTTGAATCATGAATCTGAGACTTAAAAAAAATTCTTCATCTAGTTAGGAATTAAATAAAGTGTAATTTCTCAAACACACTCTTTTTTCCTTTTTTTTTTTTTTTTTTTTTTAGTAAGTTACAGAGCTATTGCAAAATCTCTAGCCATGGAGAAGCTGAAAAAACACTACCTGGATTTTAGAATGCAACATGACACTCATTGATAGGAATTTTACAGGGAGAAAGTTCCTTTCCTTTTACTGTCAATCTTTCTCTTTCTGTATGCAATGGCTTAAAATAAAGACTGACTCTTAGAATCAGAACCTGCTCCAATGGCTGGTCTGGTCCAACAGCTGCTATCTTACTGTATACAAGGTCAAAGAGATGTTCATCTCTGGTTACTTCGCAGTGACTGACATTTATTAAGGAAGTTGGAGGAGCTGAACTGATCCACAAGACAACAGAAGAGGGAAGTTTTGTCTGGCTAGCTCTGTTGACTACATGATTAAATTATCATGCCTGCAAAATTTTTTTACTGACTTTTGAATGAGACAGACAGATGTTCCGTGGCATGCTTATTATTTGAGCCCCACCTCCATTAAGTTAAGGGGGGGAAAAAAAGGAGGTAACGCTCACACACTTCGTCAAGCATCGTCTGTCCCGTAGGCACTGCAGACTTGTGTCCCAGGAAGTGGGGTGGCTTCTTGGTGCTGTACTTCTTTATCTGGTATCTCATTTCCCACAACCAGATGCTGTGGGGGATTGAATAATTTGGGTTTCAAATTGCAGAAACTCAACGTGTCTGCCCTTCCTTTAGCTGAGACGCCTAATCCAGGTGGCTCATTTGATCTGGAGTTAAGATTTAGACAGAAGGTCTGCTTTGCTTGCAAGTCATTTTCTCCATAACACAAACGATGCAAATGAGAGAGACAACATTGAAGGCATAGTGTTCTCTCTACTCTCTTTACCCACCTTCACGACACCCAGGCCCGCCAAGACCTAATTTCACAAAGAACAAAGCTCCATCTCCTTTGATCCTTAACGTGTGGAACCCCTAAAGAAAAGCCTATCAAAGAACCATAGCACGGTGTGTAAAAGTTAGTCACTGTGTCCTTGACACAACTCCAAGTGTCTACGTTTTCTCTGGTAAATTCTACTCTGAGAGTCATGCCTTGGTGGAGAACAAATAATGGAGTTTACATTTGCTCCTTCATCCACTTACCACCCTCCCCAACCCGGAAGGTGAGCCCATCAGGCAGCATTAAATTGCCGACCGGCATTCGGAAATGAATGGGTGAAAATAATCGCCTCAAGGAGCTCTAGGTCTAGGCAGGAGCGAGAGATGTCTGAAGGGAGTAGGTTCAGAGGGGTATGAAAGCGGGGAGCTGCAGATGGCCTCACGGAGCAGGAGACAGACTTCAGTGATGGCTGGGAGCTTTTCCAGGTGGAGAAGGGAAGGAATGAGTTTTCAGGAAGAGAGATACTGTGTGGGAGACCAGAGGAGCGTAAGAGAGCATGTGTGCTTAGTGCCTCAAAAGTGTATTTCCTAACAAATGTTGGTGAGAAGGGTTTTATGTGTACCCGTGGTAGGACCGGGGGGGGGGGGGGGGGGGGGGGGGGGGGGCCCGGGGGTGCTCCAAGCGTAGGTCAAGTCAGATGACGGGCCTTCTAAAAGGACTGTGGTCTTCAACTTTCAATTCTACAACGTGTAAAAGGGTCTGGAACACTGCTGGGCAGACAGTAAATACTTAGTAAAGACAGGCAGTGTTTGTTATGTTGCGGTTGAAGGGAAACAAAGGTGCAAAAGGAGAAAAGGATGAGGTCAGAGCTACTTTGTAACAATAGTCCCGATGTTAACAGCGAGAATGGACTGGGGTGGGGATGCCCATAGGTCAGGGAGTGAGACGACATTATGGTGAGGGTTAGGAACAGGCTCTGTTCACTATTGCCTATTGCGTTCCCAGTGGCCAGCAGGGTGGCAGTGGATAGGAGGTGCTCAATGAACAGTTGCTGAATGAATAAATGAATGGCAAGGGGAAGAGAGAG
>CABHPH010142689.1:0-26919 GCA_902168325.1 Peromyscus nudipes
TTGAAAGTTGAGTTTAGGTTCATTGAAACCTTGTGTCTGTGAGGTTTTCCTGCAGTGAATGGTTGGCCCATTGGGCTGATTTGCCTATCAGAAGATTTTGGGGATGGGGGGCGGCGGCGGCGGGGGTGTGTGTGTGTGTTAACTTGGTCTGCTGGAGTTTAACTAGGATTTTCTGCATTGGTTTTTAAAGTATATTGAGCCCTAGAGGATGCATTTGTATTTTGTCTGAGACAAAAAGACTTTGAAAATGCTTTGTGGCACTATGGAAAGGAAACCCAGAGCTGACCGGGAAAGGGAGACTGCTTGGTCCATCCCGTCTCCCAAACCTTTGACAAGATACTTGAACTTGGACAGAGAAGGGAAGAAAATCCCTGTTTGTGGGCCAGTGTTTATAGGAAGCGCTTTACAGACCCCATTGTGTGATGCGGTGTTTGTGTGATGCTCCGTTTCCAGCCATTATCTCAGTTGATCTCAGGTAGCCCGGTGGAGAGGTGAAAAATGTGGCAAAGACTCGCTGTGGTCAGACAATAATCAGCTGCAGGACTAGGCTCTAATCTTATCTGCTGTCTCTGCTTCTAACAGCACAGCACACTTCTGTAATACTGCTCGTGATTTTTAAATGTTTGTTTTAATTGGTGTATATTCATTGTTAAACAATACCAGGACATTTTCATATAAATCTATAATATTCTTTGAGTATTCCCCAGCCATGTGCCCTCCAAACCTCCCCTAACTTTTTTTTTGCTTGTCCAGGTTCCCATTAGTCCAGCTTGTGCCCCTAGACGGTTTCATTTTGGTCTGCATGACGTACATTAGGTTATTTGCATAACACTAACAGTACTCAGTGAGATGGCTGGAGTCCAAAGGAGATCTAAGGACATTCTAAGTTAAAGTGTATCTTACTAGAACGGTAGACAAATCACACCTCTGCTCCAATTGTTTCCACGATTAATCATCACAACAGTCCAAAGCTTGGGGGCAGATAATATGAGTGCTAATATTTCAGTAAAGAAAGCATAATCCAGAGGCTAGGGAGATGCTGGGGGGCGGGTAGGGGCACTTGTCACCAAGCTTGTTGACCAGAGTTTGATTCCTGGGACACACATACTATTCCAGAAGGAGAGAACCGACTTTACAAGTTGTCCTCTAACCTCTACACAAATGCTGTGGCGGCACACTCGCACATACACACACACACACACACACACACACACACACACACATCAATGTAAAAGAAAAAGTTACAAAGCAAGAAAGCATGTCTCAGAAAGATCAAGTAGCACGTCTGGAAGCAGCCATCCAGCAAACTGAAGAATGAAGGTTCAGGCTGAAGTCTGCAGTGTCAAATCTGAACACACACACATGCCCATTCCGTGTGGTGCCTCTCTGCTTCCAGTTATGAGTTCTTTCCCTGATTTCAGCACGAGTTGTGGGAAAGACTCCCTAGACCGGAGTCAAGAGGAAGTTCAGTTCTCTGAGGAGGTCATTTAATGATTTGTAAGAACATTATCATTTAAGTTGTATATATATATGGTAGCTCACACCTGTAATCTTAACAACAAGCAGCCTGAGGCCAGAGGATTAGCACGAGTTTGGGACTAGACTAAGATACACAGTGAATCCCAGGCCAGACTTGGCTATGTTGTATGTTTCAAATCAGAAATAGTTATTTGCCAGGGTACAACCATAAGAAAAGGATCTCCTCCACATAATTCAGTTATTCTTAGGATAGCTTGCCTCCGCTCTCTCTTTAAATTCACAGGCTCTTTCTTCATCAATTGTTATTGAATGCATATATATGTCTGTATATACCTCTATATTCCCAAATACATCCTGCTGAGTCCTTATAATGTTACTTGTATGTATATTTTCGGGGTTAACCGTTTGGTACTGGACAACCAATTGGTGTGCCGGGGGAGAGTTACCTTTGGCTCCCAGTTTTACTATGTTGTCTGTAGTTCTTTGTGTGGGGTTGAGGCCTCATGAACTTTCCCTCTTGTGCAATATGGCATGTTCACTGATGTTCGCCTTGTTCAGCTCATGTTTGGGAGGTCATGTTGATGAGACTTCATGGGTATAAATCTTTCTTTCTTTCTTTCTTTCTTTCTTTCTTTCTTTCTTTCTTTCTTTCTTCCCTTTTTTTTGTTTTTTGTTTGTTTTTCAACACAGGGTTTCTCTGTGTAACAACCCTGGCTGTACTGGAACTTACTTTGTAGACTAGGCTGGCCTCAAATTCAAGAATGGCCTCAGACTCACAGAGATCTGACTGCCTCTGCCTCCTGAGGGCTGGGATTAAAGGCATGTACCACCACCACCTGGCTTTTTTGGTTTTTTTTTGAGACGTGTTTCTTTGAGTAGCTCTGGCTGTCCTGGAACTCACTTTGTAGACCAGGCTGGCCTCAAACTTGGAGATCCACCTGCCTCTGCCTCCTGAGTCTGGTTCATGGGTATAGCTTCTGATGTTACTAGGAAATACAATTGCACAGCAAAGTCCTTGATCCTCTGGCTCTTACACTTTTTTCCACTCTCTATTCCAAGATTTATTTATTTATTTTTAAATTTATTTTTGTTTTTATTCCATGTGTATTCGTGTTTTGCCTGAATGTATGTCTGTGTGAAGGTGTTGGATCCCCTGAAACTGGAGTTATAGGCAGTTATGTGCTGCCATGTGGGTGCTGGGAATTTAACCTGGTCCTCTGGAAGAGCAGCCAGTGCTCTTAACTGCTGCACCATCTCCAGTTCCGATTTATTTATTTTTATTTCAAGTGGTATTTTTTTAAATTTATTTATTAATTATGTATACAGTGGTCTGCCTGCATGTATGCCTGCATGCCAGAAGAGGGTACCATATATCACCATAGATGGTTGAGAGCCACCATGTGGTTGCTGGGAATTGAACTCAGGACCTCTGGAAGAGCAGTCACTGCTCTTAACTTCTGAGCCATCTCTCTAGTCCCTATTTCAAGGTTTTTGCATGCTTGTCCTTATGTACACCCTGTACATGCATGATGCACTCTGAGGTCAGAAGAGGATCCCCTGTAACTTGAGTTACAGATGTGGGTGCTGGGAACTGAACCCAGGCCCTCTGCAGGAACAACAAATGCACTTCACGGTTGAGCCCCCACAGCCCAGTTCTTTACATTGGTGGGTAACTCAGAGCACATGAGATCCAGGGCTATGTGTTGATTTTTATTCTCAAAAGCAATTCATAATTAGTTAATCCACCCTGATTTGGTTCTCTGTTGTCATTCTGTTGGTAACAACAACATTTCCAGTATCCAAACTGAATACTAATTCTTAGCATCTTCAAAATAATCTGAGCTCTTTTTCTGATGATCTGTGCAGTGGTTTTAGTTGATTGCTTTAGTAGACAAGTGAGTAGGTGACCCACTCTGGGGAGAGTTGATTCTATTGACATAAAAATAGAGGAAATTTTATGGTTTCTTCCTGCGCTTTCTTCCCTTTTTTTTTTTTTTTTTTTTTTTCCTATTCTCACTTTCATTTTGACCGAGTCAATGGAGGACTCATTCTTTCCTCTTCTGGGAAAGGCAGATATTGCCTTAGCTACTGTTCTACTGCTGTGAAGAGACACCATGACCACAGCAACTCTTATACAAGAAAGCATTTAACTGGGACCGGTTTACAGTTCCAGAGGTTTAGTCCGTTATCATCATGGCATCATGCAGGCAGACGTGGTGCTGGAGAAACAGCTGAGAGTTCGACATCCGGATCGGCAGGCAGCAGGAAGAAAGACACTGGGCCTGGCCTCAGCTTTTGAAACCTCAAAGCCCACCCCTAGTGACACACTTCCTCCAACCAGGCCACATCTACTCCAATAAGGTCACACCTCCTAAGCCTTTCCAAGAGTTTTACTCCCTGATGATTAAGCATTCAAATATATGAGCCTATGGGGGCCATCCTTATTAAACCACCACAGACATGGGGCCGACTTCACTGTAGGGAATCTTGCTGTGTACCAGACAGTGCCTTGTTATCACGGACTCAGCTTGTCAGTGGTAGATCTGGAATCCGAGTTCAATCCTAACCCGAGACCAGACCTTTGCTTGTCCTCTTCTACCCCTACCCTGCTTTCTGGCTCTTTCTCTCAAGGCTCCTTCCTTATGCCACTTCCTCTGTCTACCTATGGTTTTTTTAACTTCCTGGTGACAAGTCAGTAGGTCCGGCTCCATCTTTTGATATTTCAATCTCAATTGTCCTCTTGGCTCTGATTGGCATCAATGGGAAGCAATTGAGGAGCTGGTGAAATTCCACTGGATCTCCGTCTATCTCTATAGGTGAGGAGTCTAGACATTTGGGTTCTCTTTAGGATGTGGCCATAAATAGCCCTCTTAGAGCAAGTGTGTGTGTGTGTGTGTGTGTGTGTGTGTGTATGTGTGTGTATGTGTGTGTGTATGTGTGTGTATGTGTGTGTGTGTGTGTGTGTGTGTGTGTACATGTAGACTCCAGAGGCCAATGCCAGGTGTCTTTCTCAATGCCATGGTGTCTCTACCTTTTTGTTCCCAACAGGATCGTTTGCTAAACTTGGCACCACTAATTAACTAGTGACACTGGCTGGCCAGTGAGCCTGTCTCTAGCTGCCTTCTGTACTAGGACCAGATTTCTGCGTGGTTGCTGGGGATAGAAATCTGGTCCTCACACTTCTACAGCAAGGACTTGAGTCACCGCTGAGCACGTTTTACATGGCTTGGGCCATCATCATTTTCTCATCTAGAAAAGAAGCGTGGACTTGAGAAGAGGCAACTCCAGTCCTTTCGTTTGAGCATTTTTGTGTTTGTTTTGTTAGTTTCTTAGAATGAACGGTGGCTTCATGGGAAGGAGAAGTCTTTGGCATTTCCATTTGGAAAAACACATCGTCTACTGAGATCTAGGGAAGTGGAGAGCTTTGACTCGGAAAAAGTAAGTAGCCTACAAACAATATCTGTCTAGCTATGGATATTGATGGCATTAAATGGAAAGGCAATTCATGCTTGCGTCTGGCTATCTGTGGGATTCTCAATGAAATACTCTTATGTTGTCTTGAGAATTTATTTAAAAACATGGCAAAATGTGTTGGACACGGATCAATCCCAGGCTTGCTTGTTATCAATAAACCCCTGTGTGTTTTGCATCAGAAAAAATAATAAACAAACAAACAAACAAACAAATAAATAAATAATACATGGCAAGCCTATGGGGAAAAGGCAGATGATAGATGGGGCAGGATGTCAAGAGTGCCCAGGTTGTACTTTAAAGTGTGTGTTCTGGCCATCACCTGTTCAGGGATAATTTTCCCTCTAGACTTCAAAACACTGTATCCAGTCACTTCAGAGAAATGGTGCAGAGCCAAGTGCTCCTCAAATTAACTGTATCCATTTTGATACCAGTGTGCTATCCAGTGTCGTAGCCACTAACCACTTGCGGCGATTTAACTGAATTTAAATATTAAAACTTAATTTACTAAATGTAAAACCCAGTTGCACATGAGGGCATAGTATCGCACACCTTTAACCCCAGCACTCGGGAGGCAGAGGCAGGCAGATCTCTGTGAGTTCAAGGCCAGCCTGGGCTACAGAGCGAGATCCAGGACAGTCAGGGCTTTCCCCAGATGAGACCCTAGAGGGAGAGCATCGGGATTCCCTCACAGGACATGTAGACAGCTGTTCTTCTCCTGAGGGTAGCATGGGGGAATCTGCAGTGGTGAGGTGGAGGAGCTGGAGTGAGACCCCAGGAGTTGGGCTGCCTGATGGTGTGTTTCAGACCACAGAGGACCTGGAGGCTTTGGGAGGGACGTCTTCACTTCCAATTAGTCATGAGAGATGCAAAAACCAGGGATAACCTACTATACAAAGAAACCTTGCAGACTTAGAGTATCAGACCAGGAGGACGTGCCTTTGAGCTATCACCGAGATGGTGAACTACAGTACCTGGGCACGGTTTTGTCTGTATTTAAGAGTTAGACCCAGGATTGGGGTTGTAGTTTGGTGGCAGAGAGTTTGCCTCCCATGCTTGAGGTTGTAGGTTCAATCAATCCCCAGTACTGCCAACCAAACCAAACGCAAAAATAGATTAAGATATTACAGAAGCAAACACACACACACACACACACACACACACACACACACACACACACAAATGATATAGCTTCCCTAGAAACCAGGAGAAATGAGAGAGCTTAGACCGAATACTGTCTAATACTTTGTAGTGGTCATTTTCAGAAAAGACTAAAATTTGTGAAAGATAAAACACCTCTTCCGCTGGGTGGTGGTGGCGCCTGCCTTTAATCCCAGCACTGGGGAGGCAGAGCCAGGCAGAGAAACCCTGTCTCAAAAAACAAACAAACAAAACAAAAAACAAACAAATAAAACCACACCTCTTCCTTTGAGTTGAGACAGGAAAATAAGAACTAACTGAACATGTTGACATATTACTTTGTATGTGACAAAGTACATAAGTTCTCCTAACAGCTCCCCAGGTTACACAGAGTATGTGCTCCAGCTGGTTCTCAGTGGTGAAATGTTGAATTTCAGATTTTTTGTTAGCCAGTCAACGTATATGGTTATCTTGAAATTGGCCATGGTAGAAATATCAAATCCCTTACTGGACTCAGTAAATGCTACAACAGGGATGTCCTGTCCCCAGAGAGCCTGGCTGTTACTGTTAGTTGGCAGCATTTCAGATTCAAAGGAGAGTTGTCAGAGGTTACAGATGTTAAAAAGTGGCAGAGTCTGTACTGTTGCATTAACTTCCCTGGGGGAAATGTGAACATCTGGTCACCCCAGGTAGAGCCCAGGAACACACTAGAGTAACCATTCCACCAGTTTGTTGGTGTGCTTGTCGGAGCCCAGGTGAGGGGTACCAAGTATGGAGGACGACTCCCTGTGTATGTACAGATAGAGTCCCTCCTCCAGACAACCTTCCACCCTCTATTCTAGTACCTCCCAAGTCAGTGTGACATGGAGGCAGGAAGGCTGGAAGGGAGACACAGGAGAGAGTAGCTGGGATCTCAGTCGGGGCCTAATGATGCCCCCAACTCCTCCTCCTGCGGGAGACTATCGACAGGTGCCATGTTGTGAGGGTCTCCTGTTCCGATAAAGGTGGTAATGGCTTTTGTGCTTGGAGGATAGGACCATGCATTACTTCAAAACCCATGTTTTTGCTACTGTGACTTTACTAGAGATTTTCCCGTGTCTGGTCCCCACCCCACCCCCACTTTGGAGACAGGGTCTCACTATGTAGCCCTGGCTGTCCTGGAACTTAATCTATAGACTAGGCTGATCTCAAAATCACAGAGATCTACCTGCTTCTGCCTCCTTAGTCTGGGATTAAAGGTGAATACCACTATACCTGGTGCTCACTATCGACTCTGTATAAGTGGACAAAATCACCCACCTAACGTAATCACCAAAGGGAAACCATCTTGCTCATTGACCAAAGTTAAGGCTGTAGAGTTCTGCAGAACACTTCTTTGTTTGTTTTGTTTTGTTTCCTGAGACAGGGTTTCTCTGTATAACTGCCCTGGCTGTCCTGGAACTTGTTTAGTAGACCAGGCTGATTTCAAACTCACAGAGATCCACCTGTCTCTACCTCCTGAGTGCTGGGATAAAAGACATGCACCACCACCTCTCTCTGCTTGCAAAGCACTTCTTGAGGGCCTGAATGTCAAGCATCTGGCATTTCCATAGTTCAAGATGGGCCTGAGGGGGAGGGAGATGGAAAATATGCAGCCTTGGTGCGCTGGTGACAGGCATGTATATTTCATGTAGATTAAAATAAACGAACAAATATTTACCTCCATCTCTTCAGTGAACTTCATAAAGGAAAACAGTCAAGCCCTCATTCAGAGGATGAACTTCACAGTTATCAAGCAAATCTCAGATCATCTGTTCGCCCTGAACGTTCTCAACTATGAAGAAATTGCCGTCATTTGCTGTGAGAAGGTGGAGCAAGACGCTGCCCGCGGGATCATTCATATGATTTTGAAGAAAGGCTCAGAGGCATGCAACCTCTTTCTTAACAGTCTTGAAAAATGGGACTGTACTATGTATCAGGACTTAACTGGACAAGGTGAGTGTTTCTTTGCTCACCTCTGTCCCACCAAAAGGAATAAACCATTAGGAACACCCACAGTCCCTTTCATAGAATTCAGCTTCTCCTCCACCTTTGTGTTGCTGGCCAGGGACTTTGAGTCACTCACAGTAGACACTTGACAGTGAAGCCATATCAAATGAGTTAAGTATAGTCTCACTTCAAAGTCCAACTGGAATGCTGGGTGTGGTGGCGTTGGCTGCTCTGGGATTTGGGGAGGCCGAGGCAGGTGGATGGGGAGATTGAAGCCAGGCTGGGCTATATATAAATACTCTGTTTGACTAGAACACAAATAGACGAAGCCAGCAATCCTTTAGTCAGTCATCTGTGGGCAAGTGGCCCAGCTATCTATCTCATGTTGCGGGGCCTTGGAAAAGTAACCACTCTACTTCCCATGCGACAGTAACTTCATCATCATCGAGCTATACCTCCAACTCCTCGTGTTAATTATTTGAAACGAAGACATTGTGTAATTGGCTACAATTTACCCCATCCCACATTCTCAGACACACCTTCCACTTTCCTTAGCTAATACGAAGGCTCCTCTCATTTCCAATCTGCTGCTGTAAGATTTGATGGCAAGGAAAAGGAGAGAGAAAATGGAGTGAGGAGAAGGGTGCCGGGGGAAATCGATGGGTATTTGCAGCCTGTTGTGGTATCTTAGAACTAGGGGAGAAAGCCAAAGTCACCCCCAGCTGATTCTCGGCACCTCCTGCCATTCATCCCCTTAAGCCGCGGGCTGCAAGGATGTCTCAGTTAAGGTTTCTATTGCTGCGACGAAACACCATGACCAAAACGCAAGCTGTGGGGGGAAAGGGCTTATTCGGCTTACATTTCAACATTGCCATTCATCGCTGAAGGAAGTCAGGACAGGAAGTCAAGCAGGACAGGAACCTGTAGGCAGGAGCTGATGCAGAGGCCTTGGAGGAGTGCTGCTTACTGGCTTGCTTCCATGGCTTTCTCAGCCTGCTTTTTTCTTATAAAACGCAGGACCACCAGCCCAGGGATGGCACCACCCACAACAGTCTGGGCCCTCCCGCGTTGATCACTAATTGAGAAAATGCCTTACAGCTGGATCTCATGGAGGTATTTCCTCAACTGAGGCTCCTTCCTCTCTGATGACTCTAGCTTGTGTCAAGTGGACACACAGAGGAGATGCAGAATCAAGCCCTCTATAACATTGCCTTTTCTCTAACAGGTATTTTTCATCAGAACATAGAAGAAGACTTGGATGTTTTGGCTCAGAATTTAAAATACTTATACAACAGCCCCACCTTTCTGAACTTCTATCCCCTGGGTAAAGATATAGACATCATTTTTAATCTGAGGATCACCTTCACAGAACCTGTCCTGTGGAGGAAGGACCATCGTCATCACCGCGTGGAGCAGTTAACCTTGGGCAGTCTGTTGGAGGCTTTTCAGAGCCCCTGCCTCATTGAAGGAGAGTCTGGCAAAGGGAAGTCCACCCTGCTGCAGAGAATTGCCATGCTCTGGGCCTCTGGGGAGTGCAGGGCTCTGAACAGGTTCAAACTGGTCTTCTTTGTCCGCCTGAGCAGTGCAGGGCGCGGGCTGTTTGAAACACTGTGTGATCAGCTCCTGAATATCTCCGACTCCATTAGCAAGCCAAGGTTCATGTCTATGCTTCTGAAACTGCACCAGGAAGTCCTCTTTCTCCTCGATGGTTACAACGAATTCCAGCCTCAGAACTGCCCAGAAATCGAAGCCCTGATAAAGGAAAACCATCGTTTCAAGAACATGGTCATTGTCACCACCACCACCGAGTGCCTGAGACACGTGAGACATGTCGGCGCCCTGACGGCTGAGGTGGGGGATATGACAGAAGACAGTGCCCAGGTTCTCATCCGAGAAGTGCTGGTCAAGGAGCTAGCGGACGGCCTGTTGTTCCAGATCCAGGAGTCCAGGTGCTTGGGGAATCTGATGAAGACCCCTCTCTTCGTGGTGATAACCTGCGCGATCCAGATGGGCAGGAAGGAATTCCAAGCTTACACCCAAACCATGCTGTTCCGAACCTTCTACGACCTCCTGATACAGAAAAACAGGCACAGACACAGAGGCGGGACTGAGAGTGATTTTCTCCGGAGCCTAGACCGCTGCGGAGACCTGGCCCTGGAGGGCGTGTTCTCCCACAGGTTTGCTTTTGAACCCGAGGATCTGGCCAGCATGAACGAGGACGTCCTGGTGACAACCGGGCTCCTCTGTAAGTACACCGCGCAAAGGCTGACGGCCAAGTATAAATTCTTTCATAAATCATTCCAGGAGTACACGGCAGGGCGAAGACTTAGCAGTTTGTTGGCGTCCAGGGATCCAGAGGAGGTGAGCAAGGGGAATGACTACTTAAAGAAAATGGTTTCCATCTCCGACATCACATCCCTGTATGGCAATCTGCTCCTGTACACGTGTGGGTCATCCACAGAGGCCACCAGGGCTGTCATGCGGCACCTTTCAGTGGTGTATCAGCACGGCAGCCTACAAGGGCTTTCTGTCACCAGGAGGCCTCTCTGGAGGCAGGAATCTCTACAAAGCCTGAGAAACGCCGCCACGGAGCAAGATTATCTGAAAGCCCTCAACATAAATTCTTTTGTAGAGTGTGGCATCAATCTTTTCTCCGAGAGCATATCTAGATCAGCCCTGAGCCAAGAATTTGAAGCTTTCTTTAGCGGGAAAAGTTTGTACATCGACTCAGAGAACATCCCTGATTACTTATTTGACTTCTTTGAACACTTGCCGAACTGTGCGAGTGCACTGGACTTTGTTAAGTTGAACTTCTATGGAAGAGCTACCGCGTCACAGGACAAGGCTGGAGAGGGCAGCCCTGGAGTCCGTGTGGAAGGCCCCTCAGAAACCTACATCCCCAGCAGGGCTGTGTCTTTGTTCTTCAACTGGAAGCAGGAATTCAAGACTCTAGAGGTCACACTCCGGAATATCAGCAAGTTGAATAAACAAGATATCAAACATCTGGGGAAGATATTCAGCTCTGCCACCAACCTCCGGTTGTACATCAAGAATTGTGCAGCCGTGGCCGGGAGCCTCAGCTCAGTCCTCAGGACCTCTAAGAACATCCATTCCCTCATGGTGGAAGGCAGTCCCCTCACCATAGATGATGAACGGTACATCACATCCGTGACAAACCTCCAGAATTTGAGCATTCACCACCTGCAGACCCAACGGCTGCCAGGTATGGGCACATCCGAAGTACGTCTTCAAGGCTGGCTGGTACTGTGCAGGTGCTAGAGAGCATTGAGGCTTCTGGTAACATCTCTAATGCTTGTTACCTCCTGGGTGCATGCCCGAGCCTGGCTTACCTTCTCTGTTTTTCCTCAGTCCTTTATTTCACCTGCCTTGAGGCTCTCTGTGGTTCCCGACTCCAATTGATTGCTCTCTGGAACTTTTCAGCTGCCAAAGATTTACTTATTTTATGTTTTCCTTCGTTCCTCCGCTCCCCTCCCCTCCTCTCCCTTCCCCTCCCCTCCTCTCCCTTCCTCTCCCCCCTCTCTCCTCCCCTCTTCTCCCCTTCCCTCCTCTCTCCTCTCCTCTCCCTCCTGTTCTTCCATCTTCTCTCCTTTCTTTTCTTCTCTGGTCCCCTCCCCACCTAACTTCCGTCCACTTCTCTCTCCTCTCCTTTCCCAGCTCCTTCTTCAATACGGGGTCTCATAAGTAGCCCAGGCTAGCCTCACACCTGCTGCAATCCTCCTGCTTCAGTCTCCCAAGTGCTGGGATTATAGCAGGAGCACCACATCTGCTACCCTTTATCTTTCTGTTTAATTCTGTTCTATTTGAACAGCATGCTTACAGCTAAGTACACTCCCCTCCATTTCTGACAAAACAACCATGTTTATGTGACTATCGTGAGCTGCCCTACGTGATAACTAAAATCTTCCGATTGGTAATAGGAATGACAGTCACGGCAAACCATGACGGCAC
The DNA here is from genome assembly GCA_902168325.1 of Peromyscus nudipes. Taxonomy (NCBI): domain Eukaryota; kingdom Metazoa; phylum Chordata; class Mammalia; order Rodentia; family Cricetidae; genus Peromyscus; species Peromyscus nudipes. The sequence goes on from CABHPH010142689.1 coordinate 12,028, forward strand.
CAGGGACGGACACATGCTGGTCTGTTTTCTTTTGGCAGGCGGTCTGACTGACAGCTTGGGTAATCTGAAGAACCTGGTGAAGCTCATACTGGACGACGTTAGGATGAACGAGGAAGATGCTAAAAACCTAGGTCAGAATTTGGTTTCTTTGATATTCTTATTAGTGTAGGTATGGTGATATGCATGGTTAGCTTAAGATTATTTGATACTGTCTGCATCTGTAGAAGGCAAGATCGTGTGTGTGTGTGTGTGTGTGTGTGTGTGTGTATGTGTGTGCGTGTGCATGTGCATGGCATGATCCATGTGGTGGTTCGAATAAGAACAGCCCCCACAGCTGGGCGGTGGTGGCGCACGCCCTTAATCCCAGCTCTCGGGAGGCAGAGCCAGGTGGATCTCTGTGAGTTCGAGGCCAAACTGGTCTACAGAGCGAGATCCAGGATAGGCTCCAAAACTACACAGAGAAACCCTGTCTCGAAAAAGAACAAAGCAAACAAAAAAGAGCGGTTAGCTTAAGATCACTTGGCACTGCATCTGTAGAAGGCAAGATCTTTAAGTGTGTGTGGCATGATCCATGTGTGGAGGTCTGGTGGTTTGAATAAGAACGGCCCTCACAGGCTCATCTATTTGAATGCCTAGTCACCAGGGAGTGGAACTCTTTGAAAGGGTTAGAAGAATCAGGAAGTGTGGCTTTGTTGGAGGTGGTATGTCACTGGGGGTGGACTTCGAGGGTCCAAAAGCCCTTGGCAGGTCCAGTCTCTCTCCCCCTGCGGCCTATAGATCAGAATGTAGAACTCTCAGCTCCCTCTCCAGCACCATGTCTGCCTGTGTGCTGCCATGCTCCCTGCCGTGATAAACGGACTACTGAAGCTTCTGAAACTGTAAACCAGCCCCAGTTAAATGCTTTCCTTTGTAAGGGTTGCCGTGGTCACAGTGTCTCTTCACAGCAATTCCGACAGTGACCCAGAAGGTCAGAGGATGACTATGGAGCCTGTCCTTGCCTTCCACCTCATTTGAGGGTCTTTTTGTTGTCTGTTGCTGTACTCTGTATATGTGGCTTGATGGCCCACACGCTCCTGGGTTTTCCCTTGTCTCCACTTCCCACTCACTGTAGGGATACCCGGATTAAAGATGCATACTGCATGCTTAACTTTGAGTGCTGAGGATTTGAACTGAGGTCTTTGTGCGAGGGCTGTGTGTACTCACTGATCCATTTCCCTGACCCCAGCAATCTATTTTACAAACTTCTGACCACCTTGGTTTCCTGGGACACTCTCCATCTCCCAGGACAAGGCTTCAGCAACATTCTATTCCAACTGTACCTCATTTATGTGTGACCTTTTTTAGAGAGAAAGTCATCAAGTGTTTCATGTCCCCTTTCCCTGGATGATTAAAAAGTTTAGAGCTGTTTCGCTAGTAAAACTTTAAAAGAGAAATGAGATGCAGGAAAACATGAGCTCAGGAACAGAAGCAGAACTCGTGGCTTGCCACAGAGCCCAGGGCCTCCAGAACAGAGAGGGCTGAGCGGAGCAGAAGCCACCTTTCTGCAATGTCCCGGTTTTCCTTTCTCCTTTTTCTTCTTCTCCTCGTCTTCACTCATTTGTTCTGTCTCTTCCCTCCCGAGCCCTCCATAAAACGTTCCTCTCTTTGTTCTTCATTTCACTGCCTGTCCAAGTATAACTCTATGCCGTAACGAAAATGTGGCTGACCTCTTTTTCCTTGTATAATACTCAAGTTAATTTAGAATTCAGTAAACACACAGTGCACACTTAGGAGTTCCATAGACTATCGGAGCTGGAGAGGGCCCCAGCACACCCTACTCTGGGCATTCACTTTACAGAAAGTCACCAGTTTCTAGAATGGCTTGCTGATTTGCCCAAGATCTCAGGCCTGCTCCCCAGGACAGTGTGCTTGCATTAGTAAAGAATCCAACTGTAAGCCAGGCAGTGGTGACGCACACCTTTAGTCCCAGCACTGGGGAGGCAGAGCCAGGCGGATCTGTGTGAGTTTGAGGCCAGCCTGGTCTACAGAATGAGTTCCAGGACAGGCTCCAAAGCTACACAGAGAAACCCTATCTTGAAAAAAACAAAAACAAAAAAACAAATAAACAAAAAATAATCCAAATGTAGCCAGGTGTGGTAATAAACTCCCGTATTCTCTGCTCCTGGGAGGGGGAAGTGGGAGGAAAAGCAGTTTGGGGCTAGCCTTGGCTGCAGAGTGAGTTCCAGGCAAACTTGGGCTATATGAGACCTCTCAAAACAAAACAAAACAAAAAACAAACAAGCAAAAAAACCCAGCCAAACCTGCCAGGTGTGGTAACACGTGTCTTTACCCCCAGCTCTCCGAGGCTAAGGCAGGTGGCTCTCTGTAAACTCAAGGCCATCCTAGTCTACAGATTGAATTCCAGACTGGGTAGGGCTACATAGTAAGACTCCATCTTTGAAAACAAAACGAACAAACAAAAAAACCAGCCAAACAAACAAAAAGCAGGGCCCAGAGATAGCTTTGTCCTCTGAGGTGGCTGGCAGGATAAAGGCACTTGCACCCAAGCCTGAGTTGAATCTCCAGGCCTGACATGGTGGAAGCGGACAGTCAACTCCTGCAAGTTGTCTTGGGTCCTTCCCTGGTGCCACGGCACGCATGCTCCCCACCACAAATAAATACACAGAATAAAATGTTTTTAAGTAAAATATAAGGAATCAAAATCTGATTGTGAAGTAAACCAGTAGAGCTGGGCGGTGGTGGCACACACCTTTAATCCCAGCACTCAGGAGGCAGAGGCAGGCAGATCTCTGTGAGTTCGAGGCCAGCCTGGTCTTCAGAGTGAGTTTCAGGACAGTCGGGGATTCAATACAGTTGGGGCTTCACAGAAAAGCCCTGTCCCAACAATACAAAACAAAACAAAACAAAAAACAAAAAAGAAACCAGTATAATGATATTAGTAATAATTACTATGTACTGAAAAGTTGCTCCACACTAGGTTAGCAACTACACTATACAGTTTTCACACTTTATTCCATCAAACATTCACAACAGCCCTAGTCTGTAGGACTAATGACCCCCAAAGCCCCAGCTGAAATGTTGACTCACCTGTCCAAGTTTACACAACTATGGAATTGTGAATCTCGAAGTCTGAATGGCCACAAAGCTCATGTGTACACCTCCCATTACATCAGTTAACGTTTATTGAGAGTTTATTATGTTATACCTACTGAATGCATCACATACTTTATCTGTAATCTCCCCTGAGCTCCAAAACATGAGGATTGATAAAACCTTGATCTGAGAGATGTAGCTCAATGGTACAGCACTTGCCTAGCATGCACAGGGCCCGGGTAAAAGCACCAATACCGAAGAAGTGGAGGAGGAGACAGATAGGCTCCAAAAAGTCACTGTGTACTTCTTTCCTTTCATGGGTACCATTGACTCAGGATATATATTGAAGACTTAAGTTCCACCTAATCAATCCTGAGTGCCACATCAACACCAGGGCTAAGCATGAGGGGTGCTCCAGGACGCCTTCAGCTGTCCTGTGAGTAGAAGGGTACACTGACTCTGGCTGGACATACTGTTCCGGATGTCGTCAGTCTGGCCCTGGGTCCCGCAGTCCAGAGCAGGGGGTCTTTGAGCTGTGCCGTTGCACTAGCCCTCCTCAGGGCTGCAGCACCTGCTGCCCCTCTGAACTCAGCCTCTCGAGGGAAGGAAAGACCAGGAAGAAGGAACAGGTCTGGAATCCAGCAGTAGTGCAGCTTCGGCAGGACACTCCTGAGCTTAGGGCCAGCCTGGCCTGAATAGCAAGAGTCTCCTTATGTAGAAAACAAAGAAATGCATATATATATAGTTTGTTGTTTGTTTGTTTGTTTGTTTGTTTGTTTGTTTGTTTTTTGAGACAGGGTTTCCCTGTGTAGCTTTGCGCCTTTCCTGGAACTCACTCTGTAGACCAGGTTGGCCTCAAACTCAGAGATCCGCCTGCCTCTGCCTCCCGAGTGCTGGGATTAAAGGCGTGCACCACCACCGCCCAGCCCCATAAATATTTTTTAAAAGAAAGAAGAACGTGAAACTGTTTCTTCATAGTTGTCATCCTTCCATTCCACGAATCTGGATTTAACCAGATAAATGTGGTCTGCTCATGTATTCCTTTCCTGTGTCCTTGTAGCCGAAGGCCTGGGAAAGCTGAAGAAGATGCGCTTATTTCATCTGACTCATTTGTCTGGCCTTGGGGAGGGGATGGATTCCATAGTGGAGTCTCTGTCGGGAGAACGCTGTGACCTGCAAGAGCTGAAGTTGGTGGCCTGCTGTCTGACCGCAAATTCTGTGAAAACACTAGGTAACCCTCACCTCTACTCGCTGGATACGCGACAGAACACTTGACATTTTCACATCAACGAGCTTTGTCCAACCCAGGATTAAAATTATTAATGGCAACAAGAGAGGCTTACAGAATAGTTGAAGATATTGTATGTGGGAGGCCAGCTCCCACCTTTTCAAGCGTTCTTTTGAGGAGGAGAGAGGGATAAGAAAATATTAGATAGAAAGATAGTGAAGAGGAGACAGAAACACAGGATAGCTTCAGGAGGACCTGGATCAATACCCAATGGCCCTTTCCGTTTATTCAAAAGGATTTTTTATAGCAATGCCAAGGGGCGGGGTAAGAGACCTCCACCTTGCTAGATCAAAGCACACTGCACAGCCAAGTGTAGACTCTTCCAAACACCTGGTAACCACACCTGTGGTCCAATCATCCCCTTATGCAGCCCTGCTGGGTAAAGCAAGCTCAGATTCTCAGACCCTAAGTAATTTGGGCCTCCACAATTATAACCTTAAGAGAAAGTGAAAAGTAAGCAGATTTAAAAAAAAAAATTCCTCCTGTCTGGAAACACCCCCCCCACTTTCTACCATTTTTGTCATAGTGTTATCATCTAATAATCCCTTGGGTAGATGGACAAAGGATAAAGAAAGAGAAGGATTGCCTCAGCATCACTAGGTTTATTACTGTTAAGATGGAGTTGGAAGTCATGATACAACCTTCAGTCTTTTGAGTTCTCAAACGTTATACATACCAATTATAGAGAAAAATTTGCATATTTCTGGATACACTGTTCACTTCAGACATGTCTTAAAGTTTAGAGTTTGGGGGCTGGAGAGGTGGATCAGCAGTTAAGACCACGGTCTGTTCTTCCAGAAGACTTGGGTTCCATTCCCAGCACCCACATGGCAGCTCACAACCATCTGTGACTCCAGTCCCAGGGAATCCAGTGCCCTCTTCTGGCCTCTGTGGGCACCAGGCACACATGTAGTGCACAGACATACATATAGGCAAGACATCCATGCATGAAATAATTTTTAAAAACTTAGTTTTTGGAAAAATCAGTGGTATAACCTTTTAATTATACTTATATGTTTTGTGAGACAGGGTCTCACTATGTATCTCTGACTGGTCTGGAACTTGCTATGTAGATCAGTCTAGACTGGAACTCACGGAGATCCCCCTGCCTCATGAATGCTGGATTAAAGGTGTGCATCATCGCACCTGTCCTAACTCTCTGAAAATCAGTGTATAGGGGCTAGAGGGATGACTCGGAGGTCAGAAGAGCTTGCTGCTCTTGCATCAGACCTGAGTGGTTCCCAGCACCCACATCTGGCAACTCCCAAACTTCTGAAACTCCAGCTTCAAGCGTTTTGATGCCTCCTTCTGGATCTCCGTGGGCAATTGCATTCACTTGCACATACCCTCACATAGAAACACACACACACACACACACACACACACACACACACACACACACACACACACACATAAAAACAATTAAAAAAATAAGACTATAAAAGTGCTGGGAATCTATAACGATCATCATGTTTGCATTGATATAAACTTAGAGTTAAAGAAGCCCCCAGTTGGGAAAGGCTAGACCAATACTGAGAACATAGAATGATGAGAACATACCTTCACTTCTCCACTTTCGCTTATAAACTCCCCATAAGGGAGAAGAGAAAATATAAATATTGATGAAAAGCTTTATCTGCTTTTTAAATAGAAATTGACCTTTATCTGTTTTACTAAAATCAATTCCACGTTGCTACAAAGAACCATTTTAGCCATGGTATCTTATTTTTCAGATCCCTAGTGCCTACCCACCACCTGTCACAGCCCACCAGGGCCTATGACCTAGGAGACCCCTGACCCTGAAGCCGTGTGAGCAGACTTGATCAAGAACCATGGAGCTTGTCTCAGTAGTTTGAGACAGAGAACAGCGCTGCAGGCTGAAACTTGTTTCCTTTTAAACAGCTGTGTAAGACAGTTTATCCCTTTTAAAATATGTCAGAAATAGCCAGTGTGGTGATGAACATCTTCAATCCAGGCTCGCAGAGGCAGGGATTAAAGGCAGAGGCAGGGGGATTTCTGTGAGTCTGAGAGTTCGAGGCCAGTCAAGCCTACCTAGTGAGACCCTATCTTAAACCAACCAACCAACCAACCAACCAACCAACCAACCAACCAACCAACCAAGGTCAGTAAAGAATAAAGTACAATGTAGTGTCTAGAATTACAATCACTATATTGTGTGGAGCTTCAAGTACCATGTGACGTGGACTTAATAATCAGAATATGGGACTAGGAAATACCTGTCCATTCAGTCAAAGCCATGAAAACCTAGGGTTCAGCCCATTCTACTTCCTTTGAGAAATAATTAATCAAGTCCAATAACGGTGTGTATTGTCATCAGCAAAGACGACAAGGATGCAGAATTCTAAAGATATTGGAAAATGCATATATGGTTACTTGGAAATCTTTTCTTTTTTTTTTTCTTCCAGCACAGAATCTTCACAATTTGGTCAAACTGAGCGTTCTTGATATATCAGAAAATTATCTGGAAAAGGATGGAAACGAAGCTGTAGAGGAACTGAGTAAGAATGATAGCTCTGCCCAAGCAATGTGCTTCTTAATATGTGCGCTGGATGGTTAGAAAACTTCAGCCTGAACCTGGGGCCTCAGGACCCATGTGCACCCATGACCCATGTGCACCCCACTAACTCATCTTTCTTAGGGAAAATATTTAGCACTTTCTTAAACTGCCATTAAGGAACATGGGCCTGTGTCTTTTTTTTTTAAGGTTTATTTAATTTGGGGACTGGATAGGTGACTCAGTGGTTAAGAACACTTGATGCTGTTGTAGAGAATCCAAGTTTGTTTCCCAGCATCCACATGATGGCTCACAAACATTTCTAACTCTGATTCCAGCGAATCTGATGCTGTCTTCTGACTTCTGTGGGTACCAGGCACAGATGGGTACACATACATAAATGCAGACGAAACACTCATACACAAAAAAAAAATAATTAAAAAATTATCGTGTGTGTGTGTGTGTGTGTGTGTGTGTGTGCAGGATATATGCACACATGAATGTAGGTACCTGCAGAGGCTAGAAGAGAGTACTGGATCTCCTAGAGCTGGAGTTACAGGCACTATGAGCCACTGGGCATGGGTACTGGGAATGGAATTCAGGTCCTCTACAAGAGTAATGCATGTTCTTAAATGTCGAACCATTTCTCCAGGCCCAAGCTTGTGTCTTTTGAGAGATCAGTTTGTATATCTTCATTGTACCTGAGGCTCCTCTGGCTTGCCAATGACAAGGAAGCTAGTATCTGATGCTGATGATAAACTTGCTTAAGAAGTTGGCGATAGGGCTGTTCTAACCCCAGACTTATAAGACTGGCTCTACACATATGGTATCAACTTAGTCATCCAAGGACTGCAATATTATGCTGTTTGGTTTCAGCAAAGGATTTTGCATGAGCTCTCTGGTGAGTGAAACATCTGGAGAATTTTTTGAGAGAGGGTTTCACTATGCAGCCTGGAGGGGCTGGAGAGATGGCTCAGCGGTTAAGAGCAGTGACTGTTCTTCCAGAGGTCATGAGTTCAATCCCAGCAACCACATGGTGTCTCGCAACCATCTGTAATGAGATCTGGCACCCTCTTCTGGCCTGCAGGCAGAACAATGTATACACTATGCAGCCTGGAACTCTCTATGCAGACAGGGTGTCCTTGAAATCACAGAGATCCATCTGCCTCTGCCTCTCTTGAATGCTGGTTTCAAAAGGATTTTTATTCTGATAATGTTGTTACAGGAAAATGAGGCTCCAACAGGCACCAGAAATGCAGTGGAGGATCAGGAAAAGCTAGTTATGGCAGGCTTAGTGGAGTTCTCTTCATGACTCTGAGCAACAAACTGGACAGAGTTTACAGTATATATTCTTCTCAGCATTGTTTCTAACTATTACATCATTGGTGAGCTTAAGTTTCTATCAAGGCCACATGGCAAAGATAAAAACAAGAAATTCAAGCTGGGGTGGCAGTGTATGCTTTTGACTCTAGCACTTAAATAGGCAGGCAGACCTCTATGAGTTTGAGGCCCACTGGTCTACACAGTGAGTTCCAAGCCGACCAGGGATCTATCTCAAAGAAAGGAGAGGGGTCGTAGGGGGGTCAGAACATGTTTCTTTTTATAAAACAGGGTAACTGTAAGCAGCTGCTTCACCAGATACCTAGATAGCCATCTCTCCCCAGGTGATCCCCGCAGTTCCCATTCCTCTCTTTGCTTTTGTTCTGAGGTCATTTCCTCTTTAAATTTCCCTGGGAGTGAGAAGTTTTTGTTTTTGTTTTTTGTTTTTTGTTTTTTGTTTTTTTTGTTTTTTCGAGACAGGGTTTCTCTGTGTAGCTTTGCGCCTTTCCTGGAACTCCCTTGGTAGCCCAGGCTGGCCTCGAACTCACAGAGATCGCCTGCCTTTGCCTCCCGAGTGCTGGGATTAAAGGCGTGTGCCACCACCGCCCAGCGAGTGAGAAGCTTTTTAAGGCGCTCCAGGGGCACGTGGTTATGATAAAATGACTGATACATGTCTGGAATCCACTTCAGAAAAATACATGCGTCTGGTCAGGATTAAGCAATCCAGTCTGATTTGTCGTTTATTGAAGGTAGGATTATTAGTAATAGTTTTATTATTACTATTATTATTACTATAGTGTTTATATATTTGAATGTTTTCTGTAAAAATAACCAAAAAAATAAGTAGATTCTCATTAAAGATTGAGTAGCCTACAGGGCCACCAAATTTAAAGACTGTTCCTTTATCTGCATCCTGCATAGATTTGGAGTTGACGTCATTCATGAATTGTTTTCTGTTTCAAGTTGGCAGGCTCAGCCTTCTGGAACAGCTAACCATATTGATGCTGCCTTGGTGCACGGATGTGCTCATCAGCCTGCCCAACCTGTTGAAGCAACTGGAGGGGGTCCCAGGGCTTGTCAAGCTTGGATTGCAAAACTGGAACCTGACGGATGCAGAGATTAGAAGTTTAGGTAGGTAAACCCGAACAGAGACAAAAGAACAGAGGTTGACTTTAAACAAAGCTCTTTCCCACTGCCGTGGCCACCAGAGACAGCATTTCTCTGTGCAGCCCTGGCTGTCCTGGAACTCACTCTGTAGACCAGGCTGGCCTTGAACTCATAGAGATCCGCCTGCCTCCGGCTCCCAAGTGCTGGGATCAAAGGTGTGCGCCACCACCTCCCACCTCTTTTCTTATTTATTAGGATCTTTCTTTCTTTCTTTCTTTCTTTCTTTCTTTCTTTCTTTCTTTCTTTCTTTCTTTCTTTCTTTCTTCCTTTCTTCCTTCCTTCCTTCCTTCCTTCCTTCCTTCCTTCCTTCCTTCCTTCCTTTCTTTCTTTCTTTCTTTCTTTCTTTCTTTCTTTCTTTCTTTCTTTCTTTCTTTTTGAATGCTGAATGCCGTTTATTGAAGGAGGGAAGAGGTCTTAATTACAGGCTTACAGCACAATGGGAGGACCCAGGAGGGCAGAAGTTCGCTACTGATGTTTTACAATCTTGCATCTAATCTGTTAACGCCCAATATGCAGGATACACAGACAAGAAACTTCCCTTAAGCATTCAGGAGGGTGGAACCCAGGAGGGAATTAGCATAGGGAGGATATCAAGGTCAAGGTCAGCAGGCAAGGCAACAGTTACCCAAAACGGGGGCCAGGGACCTACAGGTTCCCCCTTTTACTAAAAAATGAGCTTCTGACTTGGGTTGCGTAGGACGTCAGCAGGTCACCTTACCCGTCATGGAGACGCCTGCCCAGCTCTCAATCTCCATTGGCATCAGAAGGGGAGAGGTTTTCATGAAGGCCCAATAGGTCTCTGCCATGTTGGGCTTCAGCAGCAGCCACAGGGCGCACACAGCGCTCAGGAAACCAAAGAGGAACCTCATTGTCCTGAGGAAAAGGATCTTATTTCTATTGAATGTTTATTTCTGAAAAAAAAATTATTATTGAAAGCCTCCCCCTTGTTTCCTATATTGCCTATAGTTTGAATGTATCTCCTAAAACCACATGTGTAAAACAAGACCCCTTGCAGCTGGACTGGGAGGTGGGAATTCAGAGGTGTTTAGATCATCCACCCTCCTGGATGAGTGATGCAGACGTGGAAGGGCTTGAGACTGGGAGCTTGCTTTTTTCCACCCCTTATCCTTCCGCCACTGGGAGACACAGGAGGAGGCCTTGCCACATGTTAGTTCCTTAGCCTTGACCACAGGTCAATACATTTCTGTTTGTCTTAAGTTTACAAGCCTGTGTTATTCTGTTACAGTAGCACAAGACAGACTAATAACGCCCCTTTTCCTTGGTGGTCCCCAGGTGTTGAACTGAAGTTCTGTCTTCTTTGTTGGAGTTCTTTCTTGCTCTCAGGTGGCTCTTCTCATACTTTAGAGTGAGATGCAAGCTGATAAGACACTCTTTGTGTCTTAGGAAGAGGAGAACTTTAAAAAATTATTTTACGCGTATGAGTGTTTGCTTGCATATATGTATGTAAACTATACATGTGTCTGGTGTCCATGGAGCCAGAAGGTGTTGGATCCTCTGGTATGGACTTATAGGTGGGGTGGGATATATCATGTGGGTGCTGGGAACCAAATCCAGGTCTTCTGCAAGACCATTCAGTGCTCTTTAATCCATCACTCCAGCTCTGGAGATGACCTTTGATTGGATGTGGGGAACCAGGCATGCAAAGCGGCTTTGCTTCTTGGAGGCAATTGAGTTTCTCCTGAGAACCTTCCAGTCTCCCTCCTAGAGCATACGGGACCAATTCCTAGTGTCCTGGGAACAAGGTGGAGTTGGAATACCTACTGCTCTTGTGGGCTTGCTCTCAGGTTCCCTCTCCCAGTACCCTACCTGTCATCTGATTATCAGGTGTCTTCACACTGTGCTGTAAGCCCAAAGTGACAAGGACTATGCACAGTCTGTGGTGCACGGTAGATAACTCAAATGCTTGCTGAATAAGAGCCTGGTGCCGCAGACTATTATGCAGGGCCTATTTTAGGGCTCGAGGTTCCAGCCTGTCAGAGTGGGGAAATCACGGGCAGGAGCTCGAGGAAGCTGGCCACCTTGTACCCATCGTCAGGAACAGAGAACAATGAAAGAATGCATGCAGGCTGCTCCGTTCTCTTCCTCCAGTCAGGGCATGGTGGCGCCAACAGTGGCAGACTCCAGATTAGCAGTTTGTCTTCTAAGGATGTTAAAGCATAGAAAACGGGGCCCGAGGGTGGTCTCACCAGAGGGAAGCACAGATCTGAGGAATGAAGAAGCCCAGGAGCCACCCTCTTCACCTGGATTTGCCCACCACTTCCTCCACTCCTCTCTTGATGACGGCGAGGTCAAGATACCTTTACTGCAGGCATCTGTAATGAAGAGCCTAAGGAACTTTCTAGACTAAAATTGGCAAAGGTGATCAAAGTCCTGACTGACATTGGCTGAAGATACTCTGAAGTGAACACCGGGTGCTGTGTCATAGCAAGCTACATGGGCCACACAAGATATCTGCCTGTTAATTCTCAGACCTCCTCACCAGGGAGCCGGCCAACAGGCTTCCTGAAAGTGGCTAAGAGCATAACTGCTCAGTGCACACCTGGGTAAGCCTCAGCCCACATAGGCTGGTTCCACAAGACCTCATTCTTAATTTGCAGGCCAAAGCAAAGATGGCAACAGCTTTCCTTATTTGTTTGCTAACCTTTGCCACGGCCCCGACTTGGGTTTTTTGGAGGCAGGGGTTAGTACTATGTAGCCCAGGCTGACCCAAATTTGCAGTCCCCTGCCTCAGGCTCCCAGAGTTCTGGAAGCATAGACTTGTGCCATTGCAGAGATCCGGTGTTTTGTCTGTGGGGACAACAGGCTTCTTATGAAGACTATGGAGAGGGACCTTCACAGTGTCTTTTCCAGGGAACATCTCTTCCTACTTAAGAGTCCAAACTTGCCGGGTGGCGGTGGCACACGTCTTTAATCCCAGCACTTGGGAGGCAGAAACAGGCTTATCTCTTAGTTTGAGGCCAGCCTGGTCTACAGCAGAGTGAGTTCCAGAACAGCCAGGGATGCACAGAGAAATTCTGTCTTGAAAAAGCTAAAAGAAAAAAAAAAAAAACAGAAGAGTCCAAACTGAACCTTGAACCCTCGTTCTGCAAGGTTGTAACAAGCATCTCCCAAGCAACCCCAAGTTTAATGTCTAACAAACTGCAGGGCAAGGCTGAATGTGCTAACTCAAGAATCTGAATGTAGCATTGTGGGAGGCTGAGGCAGGTGGATTGCAGTGAGTTTGAGGATAGCCTGGGCTATTTAGCCAAACCTTGTCTCAAAACACCACCACCACTACAAACAAACAAAAGGAGCATCTTCTTCCTTTTTTATTTATGACAAGGATTTCTCTAGGTAGCTTGGGCCAGCCTTGAATTCATGATTTTCTGTCCCTGCCTCTCAGGTACTGGGATCAGAGGTGTGTGGGGGTGTATGGTGAAAGGTTTTTTTGTTTTTTCCCATACAGCAGGATTTACCTGATTCCAGTGTGGTTGTACAGGGTATAGGGGAATAAGGAATAAACAGAGAAGATCCGTGGTGTTCTGTGAATCAGCAGGAGAGGACATCCCCCTCCTCTGTGTAGGGGGCCCTTTAGAGTACTCTATTTTTAGGGAGCTGAGGATTTCCCAGAAGAGGCCAGGAAGGCTTAAAATCGAAGCCCTCTCTAGATGATTCTCATTTACTTAAGTTTGCAGGTAGGGATATTCTACACCCAAAGATAAAACTGTTAAGTAGCTTTACTTCTACAAACATGGAATGGCCTAATATTACCTGTTTGATTCCAATCTTAAAAACAACGCCTTAATATCTAATGGCATGTCTCCCACCTCAATGTTTAATCAACTTTCCACTTCCAGGAGGAATCGGGACTAAGGTAAAATACACACACCACTTACATTTGCCTTCTGTACGCCTCTATCATTGATGATCTTAGACATTAGGAAACAGAATTCATAAATCTAATGGGCACAGACACAGGCCGCCTGAAGGAATTCTTTCTTCCCAGGGCACAGCACTGGTCTACACACGGTCATCTTAAAATGGAAAAATGATTCATGTGTGTGTACAGAACTCATTTCATTTTAAATGTGGCTTCCTTCCAATTAACATACTTATTTCTTCACCCAGGTGCATTTTTGGAGACGAATCCTCTGAGAAACCTGCAGCAGCTGGATTTAGCAGGGAATTGTGTGAGCAGTGATGGATGGCTTTCCTTCATGACTGTATTTGAGAATCTTAAACAATTGGTATTCTTTGACTTTAGTACTAAAGAGTTTTTACCAGATGCATCACTGGTGAGAAAACTTGGTCATGTGTTATCGAAGCTAACTTTTCTGCAAGAAGCAAGGCTCACTGGGTGGGAGTTTGACGACTATGATATTAGTGTTATTAAAGGCACCTTTAAGCTAGTAATTACCCAAAACCACCAAGTAGTTTAGACTCCTTTGCATTCAGTGGATCATTACACATTTTGGAGAAGCCGACTGGAGAGATGGCTCAGTGGTTATTACCACTGGCTGCTCTTCCAGAGGACTTGGTTTTGACTCCCAGCACCCACAAGGTGGCTCACAACCATCTGTAACTCCAGTTCCAGGGGATTCAACACCGTCTTCTACCTCCATGGGTACCAGGCGAGCAAGCGGTGCACATAGACATGCCGGCAAAAATACTAATACACGTAAAATAAAATTTAAAAATACTTATTAAAAAAAAAATCCTGCAGAAGGAAGTCAAACATGACCAAGAAGGGGAAGGGGACTGAGAAACACGTTTGGCCTCATCGCTCCACTTAGGACATCTGGATGCCCTTCAACTGGTGTTCGTGTTCCTAGGCCCTAAGAATATTGGGTCACGAAAACTTGATATTCCGTGTTCCTCTGTACTTAGTACAGCACCTGGCCTATAGACTCCACAAGTACTGATGAATATGTGACAACTAAATCTCAAATAAATAAGCTAAAATTGTCTAGAGAACAAACTTCACCTGTGCTATTTAATTCAACTGCTTTAATGAAAACATTTTTGGAGTGAATACTTTCTCACATGAAAAGTGTTATTAGACTTGAAGGATAGGTGTTCTTTAAAATGAACAAACACTGATTTGTATATATGTAAGTGGTGTGTATACCATGGTGTACACGTGGGGTCAAAGGGCAGCTTGTGGGAGTTGATGTTCTTCCTTCCTTCCAGAGGATGGAGGATCTAAGTCAGGTCACTGGGCTCTGTGGTGATAAGTGTTTCCATCTGTTGAGCCGTCTACCAGCCCCAAATGGGCATCTGTGCTCAAGCAAAAATTGGCAGTTCAAAAGCAGCTCAACCTACTGGGTGGTGGTGGCATACACCTCTAAGCCAGCACTCGGGAGGCAGAGGCAGGCGGATCTCTGTGAGTTTGAGGCCAGCCTGAGCGAGTTCCACGACAGCCAGGGCTACACAGAGAAACCCTGTCTGGAAAAACAAAAACTACACACACACACACACACACACACACACACACACACACACACACACA
>CABHPH010142689.1:26929-48423 GCA_902168325.1 Peromyscus nudipes
ACACACACACACACACACACACACACACACACACACACACACACACACGTTTTCTTCATAAAATGAAAAATTTTAAAGCTAGTTTATTAAAATGAGCCCAGAATTTCATTATTGTCAGTGTTTATGTGATGTACATTATGTCAGTAAATTTCCATGTGTTTAAGCTCATTAAGATGCTGCTGTGGATGCGGGGTCGCCCCCACTCCCATGTCAGACCCAAACATGTTTGTCTCAAAGCGTCCTCCAAGGCCCCGTCTGGGGGTGGACTGTTGTGTGATATTTTTGTTTGTGTTCTGGCAAATAAAGCTTGCCTGGAGATCAGAGGGCGGAGCTAGCCACTAGTCAATCATAGAGGCCAGGTGGTGGTGACTCACACCTTTAATCCCAGCACAATCAGGAGGTGGAGTCAGGAATATTAGGTGGGTGGGGACAGGATCTCAGGCCCATTAGATCTGAGGATTCGTAGAGGTAAGAAGTCTCTAGTGGCTGCTGCTCTGCTCCTCTGATCTTCCAGGTTATTACCCCAATATCTGACTCCTGGTTTTAATTGATAAGGCTAATTAGGATCACGATTCAATGGACTGGCCCTCTCACATTGTGATGGAGAAGGAGGAGAACAGCAAAACAGTTCAAGGCTTAGTCCAGAGGTGGTGGCGCACACCTTTAATCCCAGCACTCAAGGCAGAGCCAGGCAAATCTCTGTGAGTTCAAGGCCAGCCTGGGCTACATAGTGAGTTCCAGGACAGGCACCAAAACTACACAGAGAAACCTTGTCTCGAAAAAAAATCAAAAAAACCCCAAAAAACAAAGAAAAAACAAACAAACAAAAAACCAGCTCAAGGCTAAACCACGTGTCCTTGAGAACAGCTAGGTGAGCCATTTCCAAGAGAGGTTACAATTGCTTGCCCCACAATACAGAAGTGCCCACAGAGGGCGAAGCTGCACACTCAGGCACGGGAAGCTCCATCGGGAACCATACCTGGCCGCCTTACCGTCTCGAGTTGGTGCCTGTTGGGTGCGGTTGCCTCTCATCAGGTGATTTCATCTCTGTTGCTATCTGTCTCCACTTGGAATCCTCACTAGAAGAGACACTGCTCTGCCCAGACTCTACAAGAACTCCAGCCAGCCGCCTTTCAGGGGCTGCCCCAGTAGGATTCTGCTGATGTTTTGGGCGCCCAGTTGATGATGTCTTGCTATCTATCTTCATATCTCTTGCTCTTTATTCCTTTACCTTGACTTAATAAACTTACTCATTCGCAACCAAAGTATGGCCATTGTAAGTCAATGGACAATTGACTAAATGTAACATGGAAAACTAGAATTTTTTTTATAACTCATTCCATTTTACCTACGGTTTGGTATTTGTAACCAAAATAAACACTGAGAAGAGTGGACTATTTACAAATGTACTACATTTGTAAATGAAAAAAACTTTATTTAAAACCTGTTGCTTAAAAATTTAGACTATACCTGTATGGTGGCTCAAAACCTACAATCCCAGCACTTGGGAGACTGAGGAAGGGGGATTATGGGTTTGAAGCCAGCCTGGTCTATACAGCAGGACCCTGCTTCAATAGACTAGTAATAAGAATTAAATTGTGCTAGGTAGTAGAATAGGTCTCACAGTTTCCAATAAAAACGTTTACTTTTTATTTAACAAGAAATGGTTCAGGAAGACCTCAAAAAAACGTAGCAATTAAGCTTAGAAAAGCTACAAAAGAGACTTGGACTTTTCAAGTGGACACCTAGTTTCCATTTCCTGAAATGGGCAGCACACATGAAGCACTGGAGGAATGAAGTACTGGTGAAGTGTGGGTGCACACCCCACTTGGCTTTCCTATTAGAGGTGGGGTCACACCACACTGTGGGCGGCTACAAAACCGCTGATATTCAAGCTGAGAGAAACGGGCTCTTTGAAGGAAGCCTACTTAACACCCATGGCATTTTCAAAGACCCCACTGCCACGAGAACATTTTACAAAAATAGAGTTTATAGGTTTTGTGAAATATGAACAAACCTGCAATAATCTGACACTTAAATGATTGAACAGTCGATGCAAGTTGGATTACTAAATACACGAGAAGCCAAGGAGTCGACATTCCCCATAAAAACAAGGTAGAGTCCTTCAAGGTCTTGGCTGCCCCGTCCTGCTGTTTCCATACCTACTGGGTATATGTGGGAAGGTGGGCCTCAAGCCCTGGCCTGCTCCAATTCCTGGAACTGCCAGTCCTTGGCTAAGCACACTGCTGTATGGCGTGTATCCACGATTAAGACCCAGACCATACGGCCTTGTCTGTGTGTTCAGAATGACTGGGCTCATGTTTTTCCCAGGGGTATTAAATGCGAACTCTGGAGGTGGGCTGGTAGGTTTGGAGGGTGTTGAGGTAACGGGGGTCATGTCGTCGGTATACTTCAAAAGAGGCATTGGGATTACGTGATGGTCTGAGAAGTGCAGGACGTTGGGGGCAACAGGCCCAGACAGCAAAGCAGGTCTAATCCAATCATCCTTGAAAATCTGAACAGTCAGAGTGGACACAAGTGTGTACAGCCTGCTGGTCACGTGAGCAAGAACCATCTGTTCATTGGCATCTCGTCGAATTCTTACATGTACTGATCCAGCCTGAAAGAGGGAAAAACCACAGACTGCTTAGAATTATAAGACTGAGAATTCTGCTTTAGTCACAACTTGATCGGTCCTTGGTATTTTCTTTAAAATAAGAAAAAACATAGCATCTTGCTATTCACTACTGGCACTTATCAATGTAAAAGGTGAATGAAATGATTTGTGACCCTTTAAAAGACAGACTAGATACAGCTCAGTTGACAGAATGCATTCAAGGGCCCAGGTTTGATCCAGGTTTGTGCATTAACCAGGCACAGTGGTGCACATCTGAGACCCTGGCATTGGGAAAGTACAGCGTGGAAATACAGAAAAGCTAGGATTCCGTTACAGTGGCTGAAGACTTGAAAAGACAATTGCATCTGACCCAGAGCTGAAAATTAAATGGAATTTCAGAGAGCAGGAAAAGAGATAGGGTGCAGTGGCTCATGGCTTTAGTCCCAGCACCTAGAGGCAGAGGCAGGAGGATCTCTGTGAGTTTGAGACCAGCCTGGGTTTAAATGAGAGACCCTGCCTCAATATGTAAGTTAGGAAATGATAAGAAAAATACCTGACATCAACCTCGGGCCTCTATATACCTGTCCACACACACACACCACACACATGAAAATGCACTGTAGGGGAGTGTTGGTTGGTACAGTCATTATGCAAGGCAGTTTGATATTTTGTTTATATTAAAAGCTGTAAAAATTTGATTATTCTATGATTCACAAAACTCACTTCTAGAAATTGTTTTCCTTTGTTTTGAGACAAGGTCTTGAACTCACAGAGGTCTAACTGCCTATGCCTCCTGAGTGCTGGAACTAAAGACATGTGCCATCATGCCTGGCTAAAAATTACTCTTAAAGAATAATCATGGGGTAGTGGTGGCTGGAGAGATGGCTCAGTGTTTAAGAGCACTGACTGCTCTTTGGGAAGACCTGGGTTCAATTCCCAGCACCCACATGGCAGCTTATAACTATCTGTAACTCCAGTTCCAGGGGACCTGATACCCGTGGCAAAACACCAATGCACATACAATTAAAAAGAAAAAAGAAAAAGAAAAATCATGTAGGTATGTATAAAAATTATTTCAAAAACTGCTCATCATAGCCTATTTAAGTAGGAAAAATGGAAAACAATCTAAACGAGCATTAGGGGACTGATAAAAGAATTCGAGGATATTTACACAAAACTCTGCAGCCATTAAAATAGATACTGGGGAGTCCAAGGGCGTGTCTTCGTGGCAGAGTACTTGTCTACCATATACAAGGCCCTGAGTGTGATCCCCAGTACCATCATACGTACGTACATACATACGTACGTACATACATACATACATACGTACATACGCCCAAATATTTTCACAAAAACAGACTATGACAACAAAACTGAAAGCCCATGACCGTGTGTTGAAAACCTAAGTGCTATGGTATCTATGAAATCGAAAGCATAAGCTCTGCGTCCTGAAAGGTGCCAGAACTGTGACAGGAAAGGACAAGGAGGCACCAGAGACACTGACTGACCTAAAAACCCCAAAGCAGGTAAATGATAGCCACTGACTGGGAATCTTAGACATGCCACTTGAGAAAGGCCCTAGACACTGCGTTCGCAATGACATCTGAAGCTCTGCAGTAGCTGGAGCCCTGTGACCTTACAAAACTAACCAGGCACAGCTCCTTTCTAGGACAAAGGCCCACATTAAGAGGAACTGGGGGGCTGGGGAGATGGCTCAGCGGTGAAGAGCACTGGCTGCTCTTCCAGAGGTCCTGAGTTCAATTCCAGCACCCACATGGTGGCTCACAGCTATCTGTAATGGGATCTGATTCCCTCTTCTGGTGTGCATGAAGACAGGCCACTTATATACATAAAATACATGAATAAATAAATATTTTTTTAAAAAAGGAGAAGGCCGGGCGGCGGTGGTGGCGCACGCCTTTAATCCCAGCACTCGGGAGGCAGAGGCAGGCGGATCTCTGTGAGTTCGAGGCCAGCCTGGGCTACCAAGTGAGCTCCAGGAAAGGTGCAAAGCTACACAGAGAAACCCTGTCTCGAAAAACAAAAACAAAAACAAAAAACAACAACAACAAAAAAAAAGAAAAAAAAAGGAGAAGAAGGAGAAGGAGAAGGAGAAGGAGAAGGAAAACAATGAAACAGTAGAGACCTCAGGTGGGGCAAGTTAAGGCAGCAGGAGCAGAGCCAGGAGAGAGACAACACTTCCTCATTAGAGCCCCAAGCGTTTTTAAGTGCTGCTCTATGTAAGCTACTCCTCATTTTAAAGTCCAGGAAGGCATAACGACAAGCAACAGGGCTGGGCGGTGGTGGCGCACACCTTTGATCTCAGCACCTGGAAGGCAGAGGCAGGAGGATCTCTGTGAGTTCGAAGCCAGCCTGGTCTACAGGGCGAGATCCAGGACAGCCAGGGCTACACAGAGAAAGCCTGTCTTGAAAAACAAAAACAACAACAACAAAAAAGAGATTTTATGGGGTGGAGAGATGGCTCAGCGGTTAAGAGCACTGGCTGCTCTTCCAAGAGGTCCTGAGTTCAATTCCCAGCAACCACATGGTGGCTCACAACCATCTATAGTGGGATCTGATGCCCTCTTCTGGTGTGCAGATATACATCATATATGCAGATAGAGCATTCATATACACAAAACAAATAAACCTAAAAAAAAAAAAAAAAGATAGGCAACAGAAGCCACCCCTTTAATCCCAGCACTTGGGAGGCAGAGGCAGGTGGATCTCTGTGAGTTCCAGGCCAGCCTAGTCTACACAGTGAGTTCCAGGGTAGCCAGGGATACAGAAAACCCTGTCTCCAAACAAACAAACAAACAAACAACAACAACGAAAAGAACAAACAAAAGGATATGTAAGCCAAATGTGACGGCGCATGCCTAGAAGGCTGGGAAAAGTCTTGGGAGCTCAAGGCTATCCTGGGCTACGAGAGTGTGTTCCAGAATAGCCTAGTCTGCAGAATGAGATGTTGTCTCAAAAGAAAAACAAACACAAATATATAGTAGGAGAGTATTTAATAACAGGGAAAACTGTGAGGCATGAGGTCCCAGATTCAATTCTCCACACCTACAACAACAACAACAAAATCCCCCAGTACTTTCAAGGTTAAATTAAAAAGAAGATAAAGAAAAAGACCCTCACCAGGCAGTGGTGGCACACACCTTTAATCCCAGCACTGGGAGGTAGAGCCAGGTGGATCTCTGTGAGTTTGAGGCCAGCCTGGGCTACCAAGTGAGTTCCAGGAAAGGCGCAAAGCTACACAGAGAAACCCTGTCTTAAAAAACCAAAAAAGAGAAGAAAAAAAAAAAAAAAAAAGGAAAGACCCTCAATCTCAATAAAGTGATTGAGCCTGTTAATATTTCAGATGCCATTAAACAGAATAGAGAATCAAAGCTTCCATGAGAATGTTCAAAAGATTTTTTTTTAATTTTGTGTGTATGAATGTTTTGCCTGCATGTCTATGTGCTGTGTGTGTGTGTGTGTGTGTGTGTGTGTGTGTGTGTGTGTGTGTCTGGTGCCTGAGGAGGCCAGGAGAAAGTCAGATCCCCTAGAATGGGAGTTATCAATGGTGAGCCACCCTGTGGGTGCGGGGAACAGAGCCCAGGTCCTCTGGAAGGGCAGTTAGTGCTCTTGACCACTGAACCATCTCTCTAGACCCAATATGAAAAAAAAGTTGTTTTTTTTTTGTTTTTTTTTAGATTTATTATTATGTGTATGAGTGTTTTGCCTGCATGTATGTTTGTACACTGAGGTCCCCCGGGATTGGAGTTAACAGATGGCTATGACCCACCACGTGGGTGCTGTGAACTAAACTCAGGTCTTCTGCAAGAGCAAGTGTTCTTAAACAGTGAGCCAACTCTCAAGCCCCCCACCATGAAAATTTTAAAGAAATTCTACTTGAAGTTTTAAAAATCATGTTTAATTACAGTAAACTAACATGCAGAAAACATACCAATGAGCCAAATCCGAGGGTCCAAAAGTGTTCGTTTCGGACTTCTAAGACTCCATCCAAGGTAGATACCTGATCGAAAGCACCGAACAGTTTATTGGTTACCTGCATTTGCCACAGCAGTGTCAACCAATGACAGTACAGACTTGCTGTAAGCCTAGAAAGGACACAGCCACACCCTGACCAAGGACACACATCAGCTCTCAGAGGTCTCGGTTATCTCCTGTCTGCTCAGTCCTCACTCAGGCCGCTCCACTTCTGGAATCAGGTGCAGGCTGCTGGGGCTTTAAACTGCCATGGTTTTGTTTCTGAACAAGGTAGACATGTTTATGACCAACAATTGTGGTTCCAGGTTTGTTTGTTTGTTTGTTTGTTTGTTTCTTTCTTTCTTCCTTTTTTTTGGTTTTTCGAGACAGGGTTTCTCTGTGTAGCTTTGCGCCTTTCCTGGAACTCGCTTTGGAGACCAGGCTGGCCTCGAACTCACAGAGATCTGCCTGCCTCTGCCTCCCGAGTGCTGGGATTAAAGGCGTGTGCCACCACCGCCGCCGCCGGCTCCAGGTTCTTCTGTAGGGTGTGTGTGTGTGTGTGTGTGTGTGTTAGCTGTTTCTTTGCCTGGCTCCTCTTTAACAAGTTTGTTTGAGTGTAGGTTATAAGTAAATTCCAGGGCCAGATATACAGGCACAGGGATCGTGACAACGAAGACATCTCAGGGCTAGGATCCGGGCTGAGACATGTAGCTGTGTTGGAAGAAGTGGCCTTTGGGACACTGACAACCAAGAACTGAGAAAGTGTCAACATCCAAACCAATGAGATTTCTTCCTCATTAGCAGGTGCAACTTTCTTAAAAAAGAAAACAACCCACCAACTAAGAATTAGGTGGATTAGCATGTAGAAATGGATTTTCAGCCAGGCGGTGGTGGTGGCGCACGCCTTTAATCCCAGCACTGGGGAGGCAGAGGCAGGTGGATCTCTGTGAGTCTGAAGCCAGCCTAGTTTACAGAACGAGTTCCAGGACAGCCTGGGCTACACAGAGAAACCCTGTCTCCAAAAACCAAAACCAAAACCAAAACAAGAAAAAAAAAAAAAAGTGGACTTTTGCCTTTAGTCAAATCCTGAAGACAGAGTGAGAAGAATCCTTTACTCAGCTAACAAGGTATCTTGAGATCATTACCTTCCGTATTTATTGAGTCAATCTGGCTTCCACACTGAGCAGTTCCTCAACTGTCTCTACTTTTGTCCCTATGTTAGCTTCTACTGTTAACATAGCATACAAACTCCCCTGGAATAAAATTCTGGAGGTGAATATATTATACATACCCACCCTTCTGTTTCCCTAACATAATTTAAACATGACTTCTTCCATCTTACCTCTCTGATCAGCTTGTCCAACTGACCAATAACATGAGGTGGTGTTGTCTGGAAAAAGAAAACCAAACATGAACAGCTTAGGGAGAAGACAGTTTTGCAGTAGTGAGTCTGAAGCCCCGACACACCCCCAAACATACTTCAAACCAGCCTTCGACTTTCGACATGTGTCCCTATTATGACTTAGGGAAGAGAGGTCTCACTGGCCCAGTAGGGTGACATCACTAATTGGTCCCCATTCATTTGTGTTTTCTTTTTTTTTTTTTTTTTTAGCAAAATTAGATTAAGGAAAGAACTGCTGGGGCGGGGGTGGGGAGTGGGGCTCCCAGAGAGGAAGACACCATCCTCTTTTTCTCATGAAGCAGCTGCTCTCTCTAGAATCCCACAAGACTTAAGGAACCAAGCAGCCAGGGGCTGAGTGATGGTTCAGCAGTTAAGATTGCCCTTACCGGGCTGGAGAGATGGCTCAACGGTTAAGAGCACTGACTGCTCTTCCAGAGGTCCTGAGTTCAATTCCCAGCAACCACATGGTGGCTCACAACCATCCGTAATGAGATCTGGTGCCCTCTTCTGTGTACATAATAAATAAATCTTTAAAAAAAAAAAAAAAAAAAAAAAGAGTGCAGGATGTGGTGGGATCTCTGTGTCGAGGCTAGCCTGCTCAACACAGTGAGTTCCAGGACAGCCAGGGCAATGAAGGAAAACCTTGTCTCATAAAACCAAACACAACAACAAAAGAGTGCTTATTGCTCTTGTATAGGACCATAGTTTGGTTCCCAGCACCCAACTGGAGGCTCACAACTCCTGCAACTCCAGATCCAGGGTACCTGAGGTCTCTTCTGACATCTGAGGACATACAGACACTCAGGTACACACACTTAAAATAAAATAATAGCCGGCCAGGCATGGTTGGCTTACACCTTTAATCCCAGTACTCGGGACACAGAGGCAGAAGGATCTCTGTGAGTTCCAGGCCAGCCGGGGCTACATAGTAAAACCTTGTCTCAAAAAGAAAAAACCATAAATAATAAAGACAGTAAGCAAGCAAGTAAATAAAATAAAAAATAAATAAAACGAGGTGAAAAAAGATCCAGGCAACAAACTAACAAAAAGGACTCCTCTGTGTTCACTACTAAGTTCTAGAAAAGGAAGGAAGGCCAGGACTTACATGCACCTAGCTCTGGGAAACGTTGTCTACATTATTTCAATCCCCAGCTTGTCACTGTGCCGATCCAATGGCAGGAAATAAAAAAAATCAACGGTGGCTAGGCGCTGGTGGTGCACACCGCTTTAACCCCAGCACTTGGAGGCAGAGGAAGAAGGATCTCTGAGTTCAAGGCCAGCCTGCTCTACAGAGTGAGTTCCAGGATGGCCACGGCTAGATAGAGAAAGCCTATCTAAAAAAAAAAAAAAGAAAAGAAAACCAAGGGTAACCAGACTTATGTATAAAACCCAGAGCAGGCTGGTGAGATGGCTTAGCGGTTAAGAGCACTGACTGCCTGACCTGTGTTCAATCCCCAGCACCCATACGGCAGCTCACAACTCTCTGCAACTGCATTTCCAGGGGACCTGACAATGGCAAAAACAAACAAACAAACAAACAAACAAAAACAAAACAAAACAAACACCAATGTACATTTAAAAAGAAAACAAAAAAACTCAGAGCAGAGCATATTTATCCAAACAAATTAAGTATCTAAAAAAATACATAAACAACATTGTTTTCCCTTAAAATTCAATAAAGAGGTAAATAATTACCAATTCATGGTTGAATGTCACAGGAACAGAAAAATGTTAACCTAAACTATTCCAGGGCAATGAAATTCCAACAGTTTCTGGAAATGAGTTTCTGAGATCACTGTCTGACTTCGTTGCTAGCACGGGTCTTCAGTCGTTACTTTTTTTTTTTTTTTTTTTTTTTTTTGGTTTTTCGAGACAGGGTTTCCCTGTGTAGCTTTGCGCCTTTCCTGGAGCTCACTTGGTAGCCCAGGCTGGCCTCGAACTCACAGAGATCCGCCTGTCTCTGCCTCCCGGGTGCTGGGATTAAAGGCGTGCGCCACCGCCGCCCGGCTGAGTCGTTACTTTTTTACCTGTCTGCTAGAGCACACGCCAAGTTCCTCCCCGGTGAGAGGATGCGCCTTACACTGAACACGTGTACCTAATGAGAACGAGAGCCTCACCTGGAGAAGAACTTTCCCACTGTACACACTCATGGGATACATGGTGCCAAACGTCATCAGGGCAATGGCAATCGCAGATGCAGTATCTACAGCAAAGTAATTACTGCAAGAAAAGCAATTGTCAATCTTAAATGTATAGTTCATCTTACAATTTAATAAAATACCAAACATTAATTACCAAAACCAAAATAATTTAAAAAAAATCACAAATAACTACTACTGTCAAGAGTGCACCTCAGGGAAAAATAACTACAACAAGAAATCTCCAAAGAGTCAGCTTTAGAATTCTTGCTGTCAAAGTTTAGTGGCAAAGAATAATTGTATCAGTGAGTGTGAAGAGGGATGGTGAGACAATAATTGCATCAATGAGTGTGAAGAGGGATGGTGAGAAAGACTAGTGAGCCTTCCTTTACTCTCCATTTCAATGCACCTGACACCAGAAGGCTGATACAGGGATAAATGACTCTCAGCAGTGATTTCACACATTTTTCTCTCAGAAATTCTTGTATTCAAGACTTCAAAAGGTGATGGCGCACACCTTTAATCCCAGCATTTGGGGGGCAGAGGCAGGCAGATCTCTGTGAGTTTGAGGCCAGCCTGGTCTAAATAGTGAGTTCCAGGACTACCAGGGATGTTACACAGAGAAATCCAGTCTCAGAAAATCAACCAAACAAACAAACAAATAAAAAAACCAAAACCAAAAACCAAAAACCAAAACAAAACAAAAACCAAAAACCTTCAAAACTGAGTTGGGTGTGGTGTGTAGTAACCCACACTTTGAATTCCAGCAATCAGCAGTAAAAGCAGGCAGATCTCTGAGTTTGAGGGCAGCCTGGTCTACACAGAGAAACCTTGAATTAAAAAAAGCAAAACAAACAAACAATTTCAAAGTTTTCCAGGAATCTGCAATAGTGACATTGTAGCCGGACTATGTCACATCAATGTTTCAAATTCTGAAGCTCTCCTAACAAGACAGAGCAAAACACTAATGGCTACAAGCTGATTCTGAACACATTTACTTCCCCGCCATACTGGGGATAGAAACAGGAATAAGGCACGGTTTCTGCCGTACAAGGAGCAGGAGTACACGCAGGAAAACTACAATGAAGCACTCTGTGTGCTAGAGAAGTCTCCAAGGGGTCATGGCACATACCAGCAATCCCAGCATTTGGAGGTAAAAGCGGGAGGATCTGCAGTTAACAGCCAGTCTTGGCTATGTACTAAGCTTAGTCCAGGTCACCCATGGGCTAGCCTGGAGCATGCAGCAGATGTGAGAGATCCTGCTTCAGCAAGCTGGAAGGCAAGCATGGGCTCCCCAGAGCTGTCCTCTGCCCGCCACACAGATGCCAGCACACAAACAAATACTAGAAAGGAAGGAAGGGATGCACAGCATTGTGCATTGCTCTGGGAGAGTCTGCAGCTGCAGGCACTCACACAGAAAATGTCAGGGGGTTGGGGAGTTAGCTCAGTGGTAGAGCGCTTGCCTAGCAAGCGCAAGGCCCTGGGTTCAGTCCTTAGCTCCGGGGGAGGGAGGGGAAGAAAATGTCAGAAAGAGCTGTCAGTGATGGGGAGGGATGCTCAGGTGAGGAAACACGACCAGGAGGCAGGGAGCTAACACCCTGGAATTCAATATAAGTATAAAAACATAATTTCAGGAAATATGTAAAAAAGGATCCTAACAACTAAGAATCCATTACAGTATACCTCACTGTTTAAAGGGTAAGGTGGTCAGACAATTCAGCTGTAAAATGGTGATCTCAAAGCAGCTGTAATGTCTGGTTTTAGGTTTTTTTTTTTTGGTTTTTTTTTTGGTTTTTCGAGACAGGGTTTCTCTGTGTAGCTATGCGCCTTTCCTGGAACTCACTTGGTAGCCCAGGCTGGCCTCGAACTCACAAAGATCCGCCTGGCTCTGCCTCCCAAGTGCTGGGATTAAAGGCGTGCGCCACCACCGCCCGGCTGTAATGTCTGTTTTTAAAAGGCTTTAGTTTTACTCTGAAGTGGCTTCTGGCCCACCTGCCCCTCTCCCTCTCAGCAGCAACAGCAGTGGTGACTTAGACCTCGCTCTTACTGCCTCTCTCGTCAGGCCAGCAGGAGGAATCACATCCTTTTCTGGTCCTCATTATAAACTGTAGTGAGAAATACTGAGGCCTGATTCCCTGAAATTTTTTAAAATTTATTTATTTATTTTTGGTTTTTCCAGATAGGATTTCTCTGTGTAGTTTTAGTGCCTGTCCTGGATCTCGCTCTGTAGACCAGGCTGGCCTTGAACTCACAGAGATCCGCCTGGTTCTGCCTCCCAGTGCTGGGATTAAAGGCGTGTGCCACCGCCACCCAGCCCTGAATTTTTTAGATGGAAACACTTGAGGATAAGACCTGACCAAGTTACACAGGTCTTTAGCAAAGACACTAGAAGCCTGGCCTCAAATCATCTTGTTGACACCCTTAAAGTCAGGTCCCAGGAATCAAAACATATCTGATAGCAATACAATATACTCACTTGATTTCAATCAGCATGTATGTTATACAGAGAGCAAATGCCCCAGCAAGGTCAATCAGGACAAATGGATTCATGCGGGGCAAGAAGATACTGCTGAGTCCTGGGATAATCCCACACAAGCTACGGAAGACCAAACAGTATTCATTAGAAGAATTCATGCAATATCAGTAAGAACACTGGTACAGATAAGGTGCATTTTACTTTTTACAGAGCATAGAGGACTCTGCCACCATAGAGAATTCTTCTGCGGCATCAATTAGAAAGCCAAGAGAGAAGCCGGGCGGTTGTGGCGCACGCCTTTAATCCCAGCACTCGGGAGGCAGAGCCAGGCGGATCTTTGTGAGTTCGAGGCCAGCCTGGTCTACAGAGTGAGATCCAGGAAAGGCGCAAAGCTACACAGAGAAACCCTGTCTCGAAAAACCAAAAAAAAAAAAAAAAAAAAAAAAAAGAAAGCCAAGAGAGAATGAGAACCGAACCAAGAGCAGCTCATGCATGATTTCAGCTGCAAATCTAAGCATCTGTCATAGACATACTTCTCGGGGATTCTTGTCAAATTAGGCAAGTCATAAAGTTCCACAGCATCTTACCTTCGACTAAGGTCTGCCACGTGCTCTTGAAGCCAGCTCGTACTAGCAGCTTTAAGGAGAAAATACTTAAATTATCTATATAGAAGAGTAAGTCATTACTAGAAAAACGAGCTCTTTCACTTGGAAAACAAGTTCGGCAGTGTCCATGTACTGTGACAACGGGCAATGCTTCTCCTCCACTCTACACTTCTTCCCTTTCCATGACAAGACACTCGGTCTAAAGCAGCTCTACCTTCCATGCACAGTTGAGGGAGTCAGAGGACTTGACACATCGCTGGTGCTTTTAATATGAAGTCTTAGGGGTGGCAAGATGGCTCAGCCTGATGACCTACGTGTGAGCCTCGAGTCCCACATGATGGAAGGAAAGAACAGATTCCCTTGGTCGTTCTCTGACCTTCATGCCATGCTCATGCAGCCCTTCCCCAAATAAATGTGTGTGTGTGTAGTTTGTTTGTTTTGTTTTTCGAGACAGGGTTTCTCTGTATTGTTTTGGTGCCTGTCCTGGAACTCGCTCTGCAGACCAGGCTGGCCTCGAACTCACAGAGATCTGCCTGGCTCTGCCTCCTGAGTGCTGGAATTAAAGGCATGTGCTACCACCACCTGGCTGTAGTTTTTTATACAGTTAAAAAAAAAATTGTGTCTATATAAAGAATGGGTTCCAGATCATGCCAATTATTAATTCCTTTGGCTCTCAGAAAGCCAGGAGTACATCTAAAGATACCGAAAGACACTGACCAGGGACTGTCCCTTGAAAAATGCCCCCACACTCAAGTAGCATTCATCCCAGTGTGCTACTGACTCACTCATTTTATAATGCAATTATGTTGTAAAGAGATTGACAAGCTTTCTACAGAAGACTGGCCCAGCACTAAAGAGAAGACAGTGATACCAGAGTGCCAGCTTTCAAGTTCTGGCTTAGCCTGTCATCCCAAATGTGGCTTTTCGGCAAATTATTTAATCTCTGACTGCTCCAGTGTAAAATGAGAATGATAAAGTATTTGTGTTAATGGCCATGGAGAGAATTTCTGAAGACTCATCATCCTTAACCTCTGACTGGTACAAACAGTTTGTCTTCCTAACACCTGTGAGGCTGCTGGGACACGAATGAGCTCATCGCTGTCTGTCGTGGTGTTCAAGTTGAAAGGCCCCCCCCAAAATCATCTATCTGTGTTCTCTGTTTCAAAATAGGTGCTCTGGGCTGGAGAGATGACTCAGAGGTTAGGAGCACTGGCTGTTCTTCCAGAGGTCCTGAGTTCAGTTCCCAGCAACTACATGGTGGCTCGTAACCATCTGTAATGAGATCTGGCGCCCTCTTCTGGCCTACAGGGATACATGCACGCAGAAGAGTGTATACATCATAAAAAAAATCTTTAAAAAAACAAAAAAACAAAAAACAAAAAAAAATTTCAAAATAGGTGCTCTGTGTGCCCACTCACTTCTCCATCAGTTAATGGATAAATCCTCTCCTGGTTTGTGAGATTTCAAGACACTGAAAGTTTAAAAATGATCAGGAATACACCTACGAAATAGAAAAACTGCCTACACTTGTGAAGACTTGGGGAACACTTTTATTTGTTTTGTTGGAGGCAGGTTCTCACTCTGCAGCCCTGGCTGGCTTGGCATTCATTATGTGGCACAAAATGGCCCCAAATTAATTGCAATCCTCCTGCCTCATCCTCCCATTCTGAGATTATAGGTATGTTCCACCATGCCTAGATAAACCTGTAGTTTTATCGTCATATTATCACTTAGTTCAAAGCTAGTTCACTGGCTTTTATATATTATTTTCAGTTTGTGCTAGTGAGATGATATTCTGTATAATTTTCCACATAAAAACTTGAGAAGCTTTGAGTTAGCTCTTACTTCTCTGCGGAATATATTTCTCATAGATCTACTAGTTAATGTAGAAAGAAACTGTGGGGTGATGGTAGTGCACACCTTTGATCCCAGGAGGCAGAGGCAGGCAGAGCTCTGAGTTTGAGACCAGCCTGGTCTATAGAGTGAGTTCCATGATAGCCAGGGCTACACAGAGAAACCCTGTCTCGAATCCCTCCGCCCCCCAAAAAAAAGAATGAAAAGAAAAAAAGAAACCCACCAGTTTTTCTAAGAAATTAATTTTTTTAAATTAACAGTAAACTAAAACAAACAAAAGGCATACCTTCAGAGACATAAGCAAAGGGTTTATTCCGAATAGAAAGCATCGTGAACAGGTTGAAAGAAAGAGCCACAAAAGTACCAACTAATAATCTTCCCCTAGAAAGAACAAAATATCCACCTTTAATTTTTTCTTGGTAATTCCAATCTTTAACTTCCGTATGTGGAAAGAAGAAGGGAAAGGAAGGGAGACGGGTCTGTTTTAACTGTCTGCCAACCAGAATCCACTTGTTCTCTAGCCACATAATTCATGGCTTGCATGCTTCGGCTCCATTTTACACAGGACATGATGGGTCTCTTACCATCACAATGTTTTCTCGAGGATCATTACTGCTACAGAGTTATACAAGTCCTAAGGGAATTTGTGCCAACACGCAAGACGAGTTAGGTGTTCCTCGATTAACTAGTAAGAGGCTCACAGAGTTGGTGAGCATGTGGGTGATAAATACAAAGGCCACAGGGAAAGATTTTGGGGTTAAATGTGAAATGACAGAACACTAGAGGGAGCTGGTTTAGCGTGCTGACCTAGCCCTGAAGTTACAAAATCCTTCCTGAGCCAAAAGCCCAGTGTCTAGGAACTGTTACTGGCAAAAGGGAGTTTTGGGACTTGGAGATTTTCTTCGTGAGATGCCAGTGATAAGACACACAGCCATACTCTGAACTCTGATGCTGGACAAAGTTATAATGGAGCAACTAGTAATTGGGATCAAAATTAGCAGTAAATTACCCCCAAAATAAAAGTCTTTGGCTGGAGATGTGTGTCAGGGGTAGAATTATTTCCCCAGCATGCATGAATTCCTGCGATTGAGATTAATGTCCATAGTTGTGATAAATAAATGAGTAACCCAGCTTACGTGTGTATCTCAGGCTGCTCCAAAAAGCGTTCTGCACTAAAAGAAAGAAAAATATATTAAATAAGTTCTATAAATTATAAACGTAAAAACCTGTATAAAATATATAGTTAACCCACCCTAAAGTTCATAAATATCTCTTAGCATTTAGTGGAGATGATGCCAGGAGACGAACAGGTAGGCTATCAATATGCACGGCCAATATCCCTCTACCAAGCCCACGTCAACACCGAGTCTCTTCCACTCAGAGTCACCTATGACTGAACTTAGTATTATCAAAAAACTACAAGTGGCAAAGAAGGAGAAGGGTCTGAAATCAGAAGACATTGTACCATCAGAGCTCCAACACTGTCCACTTTATTTGCATACCATTCAAACCATCACTGGATTTGCTCATATTTCCATGTGTCATAGGTGAGACTGATCATAATACAGACAAAAATGTACCTTTCTTTGAGTATAAAGAGGGCTCCCAACTGTGCCAAGACGGTAGAAGCAAACACAGCCAGGACTTCTAATCTCTCAAACCTGAAACCAGATAATGAGTTTGAATACCATAATTCTTCAGTTAATAAACCAGTCTTACCAGAACACATAAACATTCAAATATTTACTGGCTCAATATATGTATGGGCAGTCTACCGTTAGCCAGCTATTAGACTGTAGAAACTGTAGAAGAGTATATCAACACAGTGGGTAAGGGGAGGATCCTGTTGTGACATCTTTCTGACTGTCAGGGTTGACTGGTCAGGTGTCTCCTTCCCTCACTGCTCATTTGTGGTCTTCCCAGAGCTATGCAGTTTGAAAAAGATGAGCTTCTGTAGTGGGTTTTTTTTTTTAAACTCTTTGGGGGCCCACCACCCAGCTCCCAAATAAATACACACAGACTTATTCTTATTTATGAATGCTCGGCCTTAGCTTGGCTTGTTTCTAGCCAGCTTTTCTAACTTAAATTATCCTGTTTCTCTTTAACTACGTTTTGCCTCTGTGCTTTTTACCTTTTTTTTTTTTTTATTTTTTTTTTTTATTTTTTTTTGGTTTTTCGAGACAGGGTTTCTCTGTGTAGCTTTGCGCCTCTCCTGGAACTCACTTGGTAGCCCAGGCTGGCCTCGAACTCACAGAGATCTGCCTGCCTCTGCCTCCCGAGTGCTGGGATTAAAGGCGTGCGCCACCAACGCCCGGCCGCTTTTTACCTCTCTTTACTCTATATATCTTTCTTCCCTTCGTACTCCATGGCTGGCTGAGTGGCTGGCCCCTGGAGTCCTCCTCTCCTCCTTGTCTCACTCCTCCTTTCTCTCTTCTCTCAAGCCTAGATCTCTCCTCCTATTTATTCTCTCTGCCTGCCAGCCCTGCCTATCCCTCTCTCTTGCTGAGCTCTTTATTAGACCATCAGGTGTTTTAGATGAAATAACACAGCTTCACAGAGTTCAACAAATGCAACATAAAACAATGTGACACATCTTTGCATTATTAAACAGATATTCCACGGCATAAATGAATGAAACACATCTTAAACTAATATTCCATGATGATCTTTCCCTATAGAAGATAGTTGCTCTCCAATCAGGGGCATAGACTATCTGTACCCCCCTACAGAACCTACAAACAAGCTCCCAAAGACAACACAATGAAGGCTGAAATGACAGTACTTATTTTATACCTGTTTCTATAACCTTTATGGCCATTATTTTTTTGTAGAAACAGCCATTATCATAAGAGCTAACACTTAATTGACCCATTTTGTACTGGACACTACTCAGTGCTTAACATATTATTTCAATAAACCTTAAGTACTGTCATGGTTCACCTTGACTGAATTAAGAAACACCTACAAGACTAGTGAATCATACCTCTGGGTGAGTCTTTGATGGTGTTTCCAGAAATAATTAGAAAAGAGAGCTCTAAGGTAATTAATACATTAATACCTTGACAGTCACAGTATGGGAGTCATAACTGGGAGGTGGCAAAAGGTAAGAGATGGGGACTAGCTGGAGGTAACGGTGAGAGGCATGCCCTGGGGCATTCTGATCTGGTCACTTCCTGTATGCCTCTTCTCTTTCTGTCCTCCACAGTACAACCTCTCCCCCTACGATGATGCTGTGCTCAGCCACGTGTGGCCCAGAGACCATGAACTGAACTCTCTGAAACAGGGAGCCATGACAACTCCTTCCCTTCCGACACTGCTTCCCAGGCATTTTGTCACAGCAACAGAAGAGTGACCAGCATAAGTCATTACGAGGGTTACGTCATCTTTTCTAACACATCATTAGCGCCTCCTCTATTATAAAAAGTGCATCTTTCAACTCTCAGTGATTTCTGTAAGTACAGAAACAGAAGCTTCAAAGTTTTGTTAGCTCATTGCTAAATCCAAAGTCTTACTATAGAAATCTACCTCCATCAATGCAAAAATATTAAAATATATCATAACACTTATAAAATCCACTTGTTAAAATTCTTCATACTTTTCTATGACTAAATATCATTTAAAAATACTAAAGAGCTTACTGAGATCAATTTATGTTAGTATTTCTTTCATAAAATATAGAACTGAATATGAATATTTTAATATAATCACTGTTCTTATTATCTATCATCTCTAGACTCTTAGAAAATACTTCTTATGTACATTCACTACTGACCACCATGTCACTAAGCAGGTGGCACTTATTTATTTTTATTTTCCAAAAATACTATACCCAGCTCTCTGTCATTATCATTTTAATAGCAATAATTTAGCAGAAAATAAAATAACCTGAACTTACCCAAATGAATAGGCAGGGCTAGGCTTCCTCATCATAACCCAGTAGCTTATTAAACATGTTATTAAACTAAAGAAAAACAAACTTTGCATTAGAATATTAAAAGGTAGAGACAGGAAGACATGCAGAGACAAATGAAAATTTTTTTTTTTTTTTTTTTTTTTTTTTTTTAAAGACAGGGTTTCTCGGTATAACTCTGGCTGGCCTGGAACTCACTATGTAGACCAGGCTGGTCCATGAAGTGGATTTTTAAAATAACGCACAGTTTATTTTACTCTGTGTGTGTACACGTGCATGCAGGTGCCAGTGGAGGCCAGAAGATGGTGTTGGATCTTCGGGAGCTGAAAACACAGGTGGCTGTGAGCAGCCTGACATGCTGGCAGCTTATCTGGGCTCACTGCAAGAGTAGTGACCACAAAACTATCTCTCTTGTTCCCCCCAAATCGAGTTTTTAGAATCCCTTGGTTGTTGAGAATTGTTTATATTTGTATACACTGGGTTAATGGTTGTAGAATATTAAAGATGTGTTACATTTGTTTATGCTGTGGAGTATTTGTTTAATGGTGCAAAGATGTGTTACATTCTTTTATGTTGCATTTGTTTAACTCTGTGAAGCTGTGTTACTGTGCCTGTCTAAAACACCTAGTTGGTCTAACAAAGAGCTAAATGGCCAATAGCAAGGCAGGAGGGGGATAGGCAGGGCTGGCAGGCAGAGAGAATAAATAGGCAGAGAGATCTGGGAGGAAAGATTGGGGAGCAAGAAAAGGAGGAGAAGGAGAGGAGGACTTCAGGGGCCAGCTACCAGCTACACAGCAAGCCACAGAGTAAGAATGAAAGAAAGGTATATAGAATAGAGAAGGATAAAAGCCCAGAGGGAAAAGGCAGACAGGATAATTTAAGTTAATAAAAGCTGGCTAGAAACAAGCCAAGCTAAGGCCGGGCATTCATAAGAAAGAATAAGCCTCCATATGATTTTTTGGGGAGCCAAGTGGTGGGCCCCTCAAAGAGCCAAAGAGTATAAAGAGTAAAAACAATCAACTATATCTAATAATAAGTTATAATAATTCCTAATTAACCTCAATGATCCTAACACATGGTATCTCTAGACAACAACCGTTTTAATGTGAAGAAAGTGAGTGAAATTATAATTCACTGTAAGTTAGCTAAGCAGAACTTGGAATCCACACTTCATCTATGTGGCAGGCTTCTTACTGGCTCTGGGCCATCTGCCCCTCCACTCAAAATGTACTATCCTCTTCCTCCTTTTTCTTATGGTGCATGCTGCTACGGTGTCCATGAGATGATGTGAGGTAAAGGGCAGAGGCATCGTGCTTGGTTAGGGCTTCTACTGCTGAGAGAGCACCATGATCATAAACATTCTGGGTCTCATTATCTCAGCAGGAGCTGATGCAGAGACCATGGAGGAGTGCTGCTTACTGGCTGCTTGCTACTCATGGCTTGTTCAGCCTGCTTTCTTATAGACCCCAGGACCACCACCCCAGGGATGGCATCACCCACCCCGAACCGTCCCCCATCAATCACTAGTTAAGAAATGACCTACAGACTCGCCTACAGGCAAATCCTATGGAGGCATTTTCTTTTTTGTTGTTTTTGTTTTCAAGACAGGGTTTCTCTGTGTAGTTTTGGTGCCTGTCCTGGATCTCGCTCTGTAGACCAGGCTGGCCTCGAACTCAAAAAGATCTGCCTGGTTCTGCCTCTCAAGTAATGGGATTAAAGGCCACCACCACCCGGCTGAGGCATTTTCTTAATTGAGAGTCCCTCTTCCCAAATGACTCTAGCTGTGTCAGCTGACATAAAACTAGCCAGGATGAACTGATGTAGCATTGTGACCTTGTGACACAAGGCACTGTGGAACTAGGAGGGCAGCTGACTGTCCATCTGACAACAGAAGACAGGTCTGCAGTGTGTGAACTGGCAACAGGGATGATTCATGCCCTGGGCTGGGTGAATCAGGACGGTGCCAGAGTTCATTACAGTGCTCGGAATGGCATGCAATTTAAAACTTACAAAGAAATTGTTTATTTCTGGAATTCTCCACTTAGACTTTCAGACTGCAGTTGGTGAAACCACAGATAAGGGAGACAGACTACTGTAAACATTAAAATAAGCTTGTCGAGGCTGACTAAATTCAGGAGGATTGGCTTTGTGTGATTTTAACTTTTTCTTATAATTAGTGTGTATCTGTGTGTGCACTTGAGCACAGGTGCGGAAGACGCGAGAGGTTGTCAGAGCCTGCTGAAGCTGGCGTTGCAGGCTACTGTAAATCACCTGATGCAGTGCTGGGAACCCAACTTGGGCCCCCTGGAAGAGGAATATGGGCTCTTAACTACTAAGCCAGCCAACCAGCTCTTTTTGTGTGATTTTAAGTATATGATTTGTCATTTTTTGTTTGTTTGTTTTGGGGTTTTTGTTGTTGTTTTCGAGAAAGGTTTCTCTGTGTGTAGCCCTGGCTGTCCTGGTACTAGCTCTGTAGATCAGGCTGGTCTCAAACTCGCAGAGATCCGCCTGCTGTAA